>CAJUYH010000777.1:0-57709 GCA_910591685.1 Galerucella tenella
TTTTTTTACAATAATTTCACTTTTATACTCATTTTGTATAGCTTGAGTTCTGTGTCCACTTTAATTGTCATTTTATTTTATTTTTGTTTTTAAATTGAATTGAATTTTGAAAAAGAATTTTGATTCTGGAATCTCTCTTGACCTATTTGTGAATTTTCCTTTTTGAATTAGATTTAGAAATGGGTTCTCATTAGACCCTTAATCTTTTTCGGCATCTTATGATTTGATTGGTTCTCATTAGACCTCAATATATCAAATTTATTAGTTTATTTAGAAAATTCACATATTGGGTTTTGTGACATTACCAGATCAATGAAAGTTTTCTACAACAATTTCATTTTTATGCTCATGTTGTATAGCTTGATTTCTGTGTCCATTTAATTGTCATTTGTCATTTAATTTTAAATTGAAGTATTGTCACTTCATCTTCCGGTCTACTAACACGTGTTCGTGTAGTGGCTGAGTAAAATTTATAAAATTAAAAAAGTTCATAATGTGAATACATTTTAACCCCAAACAGGGGATAATTAATTTTTAAAAAAATTTTAAATTTAATGTAGTGACGTTAATGTGTTGTAGACATTTGACTAAGTTTCTTGTTACATATCTGACGAGTAAGTAATTCTTTTCTAATGTTTCTTAAAAAAAATTTTCCAACGATTATTGCTTACTTGCAGGTATGGCACTGATGATGGCTTAACCGCCGAAAGCGCTTTGCAATTTTATAATAAAAATTTTACACAGAATACAAAAATGTTTTCTTGACTTAGAGAAAAGTCACCAAATATGGAATAGTATCCTAATATGGAATGCCTTCATTTCTCTAAGACTATAAGTATGAAACGCAACACTCGACTATCTTCTGTTTTATTCGGTCTACTAACTCTCGCACCCACACCATCGAGTCAGTTGCGCGAATGCTTCACGTGTGGCAGGCGTGTTTTGTTTTGTTGTCGTGCAGAAAATTTTAAAGGTAAGTAATAAACGAGTATTATCAGCTGTTATGTTTGTTTACGTAAGTGTTATACTATTTAGTATATCGGTATTATGTTTATTTCACCATTTTGTGATCTTTTGTCATTAAAATATTGTGACTTTAAAAAATATTAGGAAGAGTTTGAACTAGTATAAAAATCCAAATATGGACACTCGTCGGTGTCTAATTATGGAATATTAAATTAAATGCTTGATGTGTGGGCTCTGGGCACATTATGATTGTGCTGGTCTAGAGTTTGATACTTGGATCTGTGACTTTTGCAAGTAATTATGTAACTTCTTCCATTTATCACAATATAATATATTTATTTAATTGATCTCAAAGATATTAATGTCCATTTTTGTTATTGTTATGTTGATTTATGCTTATATTCCATATTTGGTTACTCATTTGTGATTTTGTTTTTTGTGTTAGATTTTAATTTGATAACTAATATATTTGATTAAAGGCTGTTAATTACTACATATAAATGTATGACTGATTAGTAAAAACATTAAACTGATTTAATTTATATGAAGTTTTTTTTATATCCCACTTTCCTCTACTGTAAAATGTTATTTAATTTTAATTTTTGTCTTAAATTTGGATAGCAGTGGAAAAAATTGTATATACACCACGGTGGTGAAGACATTTTTAAACCTTTTGGTGCTCGGTCAGTAATAATAGTCTTCACCACCTGGTGTGTACCTAATGTACTATTATACACTCTGAATTGAGAAAATTCATTGTTTTATTTCAAATAACATAAAAAATTTCGGAAGCCCTCCCTGTCTATGCATTAAAAAAACAGACTGCAAATATTGATCTTAACTGTAATGATAAAATTAACAAATCTTGACAGGATCAAATGAGATAAAATCTATATAAACATTTACTTATAAACTTATTGACGTTTAATTAAGAATTCCAATACTATTTCAAATTTTCCAGTAAAATCTATATATTTGTAAACGCTTCTAAACCCATTATATCTTCTTGTACTGAAAGTTGCGTAAAAGCTATTATTATTAAGTTATTATTTTTCAAAAATCTGACTCCCGTTGAAAAGTTGAAAAGACTACCGCGTATGACCACCTACCACTCAGTATAATCATAATTTTTAATTTAAAACAAATTTCCAAACATTTTGATGATTTATTTTTTGTTAATATATACCTACAGTATGTTTGTAAAAGTCGGCAATATATTAGAAACATTTTTATTGTTAATAGGTGCGTTGTGTTGTTATTGTTTGTTTGTTATTGCTTTTTTCATAACATTGACACATATTGCCAACTTTTTCAGGCATACCTACACCTACTGTATATTTTTACAGTACAATCTGTATCTTTTTATCACCATCACAACAAAACTAGTGTTTTAACAAATAAACTCACTCGCGCTACCCTCTTTTGGTAGTATCTAAAACTATCATTTAATTTTCAACCACATGGCGTACCAGCTGTTCAATCAAGAGATGCCGCTATTCGTTTAAATAAAATAGTCGTTCACACACATTGTTTTGGAAGCAAACAATAAATATAGCTTGATCATAATAATATTATAAACTTAAAATAATTAATCTGTGAATCTGTTGGAAGATATCGTCAAGGGGAAGCGTAGTTTTCTACTCCGCGCTTCTTGATACTACCGAGATTATAGTGAAGATGTCACTACTCATACTATTTTGGAACAATATAAAGAATTTATGAATATGGTAATTTAATTTCGTCTCAAAAGCTTTAGTTCTAGTAATAATAATAGCTCAAGAATTATATGAATGAGTTGATAAAATAGTATTTGTTTTACTAGGTAGAAAAGCAGAAAAGCTAGGAAACCACTAGTGCGGAAACGTGACTCTTTCCCCACTAAAATGAGTGCGGAAAAGTGGACTTCTGCATATGCTTGTAGAAAATAGTAGTTTGTACAACTAGTGCGCAAAGCGTCACTTTTCCCACGAGCGCAGAAGTTTGTAAAATTTGCCACAAATCTAGCGAGTGGGAAAAGTGATTTGCGTACAAGTTGTACACAATATTTTTTTTACAACCACATTTACTAATGAAAGAAATGAAGTAATTTATATAGTTATTTTATAAGAGCTTACAATATGAAAATAAATAGAAAAATCAGTTGAATGTTTAATTAATCGTGAAATTTGAACAATTTTGTATTATTATTGTATTATTATTATTTTGATCTTGGTTCGTAATTCCTAAAATAATGCTAGGTTATTGACTTTGTCCACGACCACCTAATAATAAATCAATATTTTACCTCCTAACTAAAGGTATTTGGTACCCATATATCAACTGTCGTGAATTATGGTTCATGCATAATACACTGTAGTGTATTATGGTTCATAATTCACGACTAGAGATGGGGGTACAATATGAAATAAACTATTAAATCTGTTTATTTTTTTCAGGAAATTTGTTTCTGACATATATCGTATCTATAAAATATTGTAATTTTTAGTATTGATACTTTTCATAACGATATTTTCTAATATTAAGTATTTTAAAACAATATATTTATAACGGTACGTTGTATTGATACTTTCTACAGTATCGCCCATCTCTATATATGTCAAATTATTTGAAGTAGCTGCCACAAATTAAGTGTCGTGGACAAAGTATAGTATTCTACTCGCAATTTATGGCCATAATTCACTTGGGTGACTTGCGCCCCTCGCCTGCGGCTCGTGACGCAAACGTCACCCATCGTGAATTATGGCTATCATAAATGGCTCGTTTAATAATATACTATTATAATTAATAACTTAAAATGAATAATGAAATAAATAGTTCACTTACTTTTGATTTAAATTAAATTAAATTGTTTGTACCTACACCAATAAAAAATTCACCATTAGGTTGAATTTTCAAGAAAAATTGACAGGTCATGGGTAGCTTTGTTTGACATTTCGGTACGGAAAAGTGCCATAGCGTGTACTTTTCGCATTACTTTTCCAACGGTTATCGGAAGAATTAAGAAAAGGCCTGCTTTGCGTATAAAAATTGGTGTGAAAAAGCGTGTTTTGCATAGTGGTTGTAGGAAAAAACTTTTTTTCTTGAAACTTTAAGAAAATCTTCACCTTTTGTAGGATCCTGTACAGTGGCGGATTTAGGCTTAGGCCCATAAGGCCCGGACCTAGGGCGGCAAATTTTGAGTGGCGCCAAAATTTTTAAAACGACTTTTCCACCTCAACAAAATTCAATAAAGTCAGGTTTAGAGGCTGGTAGTGAAAAAAATAAGCATTTGTATATAAAAAACTGAAAAAACAATATATTATTTACGAAAGAAAAAGGGCGCCAAATCGTCTCGGGCCTATGGCGCCCTCAAACCTAAAACCACTACTGCTCCTGTATATTTAAATACATCGGTATGCTTACTAACATCACTTTTGTTATTTGTAGAACTTTTACAAAACAGTTGACTCTGAAATAAAATAAAAAGTTGAGCCGAAATATATAAAAATTCCCAGTTCCATTTCATCATTAATTTGATTTATTTTATCCTTTTGCTTTTTATATCATTGTAATCATAGATTCAAAAGTTTTGCATCACCTTCTTCAGATGCGAAGGAATTTTTTTTGCGCTAACAATTTTTTGTTGGCTTGTTTATCAATGTTTACCATTTCAATATGTTCCATATTTTTTGCAATATACAGATGTTTACAGTTTTTTTTGTAAGATAACATTTTCAGTGCGATCATTTTAACATTCAAGGCATTTGATTTTTACGATTTTAAGTGCAAACATGAATCGTCAAGTCATAAGTGAGATTGACCGTGCAAGAATAGTGGCTTTAGTTGAAGAAGGTCATTCTCAAAGGTTCGTGGCAAACAGAGTTGGCGTTTGGCAAAGTGATGTGTCTCGTGTATGGAACCGGTATCTCCAGACCAATTCTCTTCGTGATAGACCTAGAAGCGGTAGAAGGCGTGCTACTAATCAGCGGCAGAACCGCTATATCCACTTAACTATCCGAAGAAACCCGACCATGGCAATACCAGCACTCCAAAGAGATATGAGACATGCGTTGGGAGTTCAGTATCGATCTCGACATTACGAAGACGAATACTTGCGACAGGTTTGAGGTATCGCCGACCAATAAGAGTGCCCAGACTACAACCTGAGCACAGAGTTCGCCGACTACAGTGGGCTCAAGAACACGCGGCCTTGCCTGAAGAATTTTGGAATTCGGTGTTTTTTTCCGACGAGACAAGGATTTGTTTGGTACAGGATAGCCATCTAATACATGTGTGGCGGGATCCAACGAGAGTTGCTCAGCTTGCCCATGCTCGCCCCGTGCCGCCCTTCAGAGGAGGAAGTGCTATGTTTTGGGCTGGTATCATGTTAAATGATCGCACAGAATTAATTCATGAGGAGAAAACGATGACTGGTGATAGGTATCTCAGAGAGATTCTACATCCTCACGTGAGACTATGGCGCGCAGCTGTTGGCAATTCCTTCATTTTTATGGACGATAACGTCCGACCTCATCGGACCAGAGCTGTAAATGAGTATCTTGAAACTGAAGGGATCAATCGTTTGAACTGGCCTGCCCTATCTCCTGACATGAATCCCATAGAACATGCTTGGGACATGCTTGCCAGGGCAGTGGCAGCAAGCAGAAATCCACCCAGGAGTGTACAAGAGCTTGTTCATGCGGCCCAAGAAGAATGGCGAAATATTCCTCAACAGAATATCAATAATTTGGTAAAAAGCATGGGCAGGCGACTTCAAGCTTGTATAAATTCTAGAGGTGAAAATATTCTTTATTAAAAGTTCTCATGCATGTTCTCACTTAACCTTTTCTTTAAAAAGAATCAATTTGTATTTAATTTATTCAATTTCTAAGAATACTTTTTATGTTTAAAGCAAGTTTATTATTGGATAATAAAATTTTTTGACAAATATACACGTTTTTTTTTATTGAAACTAATTATTTGATTAATCTCTGATCCATTTATAATGAACACATTTTTCTCCCGGAGATTTAGGGTGATGCAAAACTTTTAAATCTATGTGTATATTCAATTATTTCTGCAATCTACAGTTTGAGGTCACTATTTCTTTATTTGTTTTTAGCCTTTTCAAAATTATTATTGTATTGTTGTTAAACTCTTATATTAAGTGTCATTTTTGGTATTGCGAAAAATATATAAACTGGTCAATTCTTGTTCAACTTTTCCCACTTCAGGCACAGATTATAAAGAGAACAGATACGAATCCCGGTAAAACATCAAACGATTTTCAGCTCCGTCGTCAATGACCTTGGACCTTTAACTCGGTATGGCCGCGATGTTGCCAGTTTAAAATATTTTCTGAATTTCTTACCAAATTGCACTGTTGACTCGAGGACAATAACAATTTCTATTGCCGGATCTAGTTTTTTTAGAAGTTTCCACTAAATCTTTAAAACTGCGCCATGAATTAAAACGATAATCATAATCGAATATATATTTATGTATTTATTAAATACCTATATGTACATTCCTATGATTTGTTATAAATAGTCATTACTCTTGGGAGATCAATTAAATAATTACAAAATAATTACAAAAATCAACCAAATTTTGAAGTACAAATAGTTTTTAATTTATTTATTATCAAAGGGAATACAATATACACCTATAATAATTTGTAGCACCAAAGTTAATATGAAAAACTTTAAAAATTTTTTTATCATAGGCCGGGATATTAAATTTTATACTCTCATCCCTTGGAAATCGAAAGAACTTTATTTTTCTTTCCGAATGAAATTTATTTGGACATTCTCTGTAAGAATAATAATCTATACCACTATATTTTTATAGTTAATATTACCACAACGCACAATCGATTAGTCAAATAACACAATTAATATCGCCGATTGAACACCTTCAAACAATGAAGCTAACAAAAATAGCGTTATGAATTTTGAACACAGATTACAAGTGATTTTGAGCATGTTTTGACGTTTTGATTAGGTTAGGTTAGCCGTCACCGTTATTGTGCATGGTTGCCAAGGATGTGGTTTGTGAAAGAAGTATGGTTGAAATAATACCCTTCTTGGTGTGCGTCATCCATTGTTAATGTCTTTCTAACACATTACGTAGGAAGAAATGGAAAAAAAGGCAGGTCTGTGATTAATCCTAATCAAAATATCACAACGATGAACCGTTTAAATGTATTACAAACGTTAACCCTAATCCTTGACTTACAAAAATTTGATTGGTTGATGTTTAGATTACGCTCAAGCTCAACCTATCAATCAAGAGTTCAAAATAAGTGTATTATTTTAACTATATATATTTATGGTATGATTTTTATACATTATAATCTTTTTAATTGTGTAATTTTGTTAATGTTAATAAAATTGATTTAAAACAAGTAATTATCGAATATTTGTATCTGTATAACTTTCACACTTAAAAATAATGCTTATAAAATATTTGACCCATGATCGTAAATTGGAGGAAATATTATGCAAATTGACAACCCTGTTGACAAATTTCGCAAAGCAGCCCGAACGGAGTCGACATAAGACGATGGGCATTTAAATGGGTATGTCCACCCATCTCTCTCTCTCTCTCTTTTTACTGTTCTCTGTCAAGCTTTCGTATCTGTTCTCTTTATAATCTGTGCTTCAGGCACCATTTTTTGACATTACATTCAATTTGACTCGACTATTTGATTGTAATTAATATAATATCAATCAATCAAATGTTGAGTTACTCTAAATGAAACATCAAAAAATGGACCATAAATGCTATTTTACAATTAATGAGAAATTACAGTAACTTCCAATATGCCGCCAAAAACTGTTAAATTACAGTAATCTTGTTTTTCGGCTTTTAGCGAAAATCACAACCATGGAGAGTCACAACAGTGTATAGTCACTGGTCACAACCATGTAAAATATGTTAGAGTTTACTTTTCCGATTCTCAAGGTGGCGCCAAACGTACAATTAATTCGCTATAAGAAGCCCCACTGGTCAGTTTCCCATCTATATGTATATTATCTCTGGGTCAGATGCCCATCTATAAGTATATATCTCTGATTAGAGACCCCTCGAGAGATCAACATAAAATATATCAGTCGGAATAAATTAAAAGACAAATATATTTACATTTTATCGATCTCTTCAAATCGTCAAGTTATTTGATTTGATTATGTCACGTCTACTTTACAAACACAACAAGGTATTGTTGTATTCGAGAATCTTCCCACGATATTGAACCGTTTGCAAATCTCAGTTGTTAATAGGAATTCGAAGTAAAAAAGTAAAGTAAATATTTTCGAAAGAGTTAAAAAGTGAGGGCGTTTTGTATGTCATGTGTACGGAGTAAATACCTATGGAATTGATAAATGTGACTATTGATAAAAAATTATTATTGCCTCGGGTGTTTCGTGGGAAAGCAAATAATATAAGAATATTTTTTTTCAATTTAAATATGTACTCTTGTGAATTGTTAAGTCGGTGAGAATGTTGGAAATAATAAAAAAAAATTTAATTCGCTCTAAATGGACATTTAGTATTTTTACGGATTTAACAAAAATTTATTTTATTTCTCAATTTTAGAATTTGCTACTACTGTTGAAATTTATTAACAATAACCTGTTGTGGCGCAATATTTTGGGCGACACATCCATTTTATCTAAAATAATCTGTTTCTAAAATATAGAATCTGCTCCGTAATTTAGCTGCGCTCTGTATGAATTTACATCTATTTTATTTCATTTACTCTGAGATACAGAAAAAACCAGTCCAGGATGAACGCAGGACTTAAAAACAAACAATTGATGATTCCACCCCCATGATATTCGATTATTTTGCTGGTTGAATTTGCTGCATATCTGCCGGTATGATAGAGTCATAATTGTGAAAAAAACTTCTCTCCCTTCCCTTCTCCCATCTTTAAAAACCATGCTGGAGGTCCGGAAGTATCCATGTTTTTGTCGTATGTGGTGCATCTAGTATTTACCACGAAAAGATAGGAATCAAATAATTCTCAGATCCCACCTTGTTTATTCTTTTAATATTAACTTTAAACAATTCAATACTATAAACGTCTTACTGTAAGAGCACAAAACTCCAATCTCTAATAATTGAAAACTATAACTCACTAATGTCAACTGTACCATTTTTTGTGCTTTTCACTTGTTCCAGACAGCTCTAGATGGTTCCAGATGTATGTCCTTTTTTTTATGGACATCTCCAGATGAACGTTCAACCATTAGTTTTTTGAAAAGACTGACTTACTGAATGGACAGAAGGTAGAATTATTCGTGTTGGTATACCAGCCATTCACTATCGGCACTATCGCCCATTTTTTTTTTCTCCACCTTGAAGAAAGCATTATTTTTCACTCTTCCTGAAAATTGGGATTGTCAATTATTTTAAAAAGTATGTAACTATGTTCTTCCTTTTTAAAATAGTGTATTCTGAAATTGACTGCTTCTCCACCTTTCCAGGCAAATTCTACTGAAGCGATATGGTAAAATTTTCGCTGGAGTTCCGTCGGAGTGTCTTCGTTCCATAATAAAACCATTTAGTAGTCTTCTTCCCATTTCAATAAAGCAGAGCTATATTCCCTTTTATTGACGCACATCTGCAAATTCCTACGTTTCGCGTTACGAAACTTCCCTATTAGACTTGAAGATCATATCTTTAAATGAGTCAAACATTATTTTCCACTCCATAAAATACATCTTTTGCATTTTTTTGCTACGGTGTTTCACATTGTCTTCACCAATAGTTCTTTGTAGTTTTCACCGTTTTTTTCTTCATTTTCCACGCCCAATCTTTCAGGATTAGGTTTAGTTCCTCTAAACTTGTAGTTTCCATCCTTTGCCTTGCAGAATTCCGTAAACAGTTTCCATATTGACGTATAGGTTTTAACGAAATTCTATGGTACATCCTTCTCAATCAAATTAAAACCGATTCTAGGGTAGGGGGGAACTAAAATAATAAGAGAGAACGCACCTCCATTCACTCCCTATGCCCCACCTACTACACCTACCCCACTCACAAAAATTCAAATAGCAATCCCCTACTTGTGATACATCCTTGGAAAGCCCATAGAAAATGATTTCCCATGGTCTAAGACATAATTATTCAGGGTGAAATTCTCTTAATATCTCTTTTCGTTCACGAGGTACAGCGAGGTTTATAAATGTCTCCAACACCATGGTGTATGTACAATTTCTTCCACTAGGTACTATATAGCCAAATTTAAAACAAAAATTGAAAATAATTCACAAACGCACCGCGAGAAGCGTTCACTCCGTCGTTTGACTGACAAATACACTGTCAGTTTTCGATACATTATGAACGTACTCGTTATGTCATCAGTTATTTTTGGTTGAGCGCGAGTTTTAAACTAATGGCATTTTTATTCGAATAATTTTATCTTGATTGGTCATTTCAAGCAGCACAAGTTGTTGTTGAAGTACTATCCCTGAATTCTCAAAATATTTGAATTTGTCCATTATTGACCTAGGTTGATAATAGACAATTATCAACCACTAATAGAGAAATTCAACTTCTCAGTTGGCTAGAAGAAGCAATAATAATTGTCAACTTCACAGCTAGTAGTGGAAAAACCTATTTTTTTGTAGACAATATGCACCTAAAAAACTTGGGTAAATAATTAACGATTCAAATTATTTTTCACAAATTCTGAATTTAAAACAAATTAATTTGGTGACAATATTTACAATTTACTCGTTGAATTGTTAATTAAAACACCAGATATAAGCAGGACCGGACTTTTCAATTCCAAGTATGTATGTATGTGTGTTTGTTTTTTGGGGTGACATTCACTGAGACCTAAAAGATCTATTGTGCCCCCTTACTTCTACTCAGTTTCTGAGGAGAGTCTCAGAAACTAGTAGTTACTTTAGTCCTATTTCCCGGAGGAATTTCAGGATGTCTGCAGGCTTCAACTTGGGCAAATGTTCCTCTTCTATCCAGTAATCTCCCAGGTGCTGTGCTCTAGGATTATGAAGTGCTGTGCAGTTGGAAAGTATGTGGATGGAGGTTTCTTCTTCCATTCCACAAAATCTGCATTCTTCTTTCTCCACTATTTTGAGCTTTTTCAGGTGCCCATTCAGGCGACAATGTCCCGTTAGGATCCCTGTTAAAACTCTTAGCGCAGTTTTACTTTGACTTATGCATTCTTTTGATCTCAACAGGTTGTAGTCACCCAGAAGAATCTTTGATTGTATAAGCCCTACTAGATCTTTCCAATGGTCAGATCTTCTCTTTTTCTCGGCTTTACTTATTTCTTCCAATATTACATTGGGGCTGATTCCGCAAAAGGGTTCACGCCCCCAGAAAGGTATTTCAGTCCCCCTCTTTGCTAGTTCATCTGTTATTTCATTTCCTTCTATTCCAGTGTGTCCTGGAATCCATAGTAAGGTGACTATGTTGTTCTCGCCTAGTTCATTGAGTTTGTCTAGGCATTCCCACACCATTTTGGAATTGATTACACAAGAGCTCAGTGCCTTGATGCTGCTTGACTATCCGACATTATAATAATCCTTTGTCTTCTGTATCCTTTATCAATATTGAACTGGGCGCACTTTCTTATGGCGTGGATTTCCACTTGAAAGATACTTGGGGTTTTTCCCAAGCTTTCAGAGTGTTTGGCTTCTGGCCCGAACACTCCTATCCCAGTTCCTTCTATTGCTTTTGAGCCGTCTGTGTACCACCGAATGGCATTCTTTCCAAGTCTGGTGATGGTATTTGGATCCCATTCCTTCTTGTTGCTCATTTCTGTAACGAATTTCTTTGAAAAGTTATACTTTTTCATCATACCGTCTTGTGGCATGTCCCAGGTTGTCTGATTTCTAAGAAGTGAGGAGGTGGTTTTTTTTAATGATTCCCTCTCTACTTAGTCTGTATCTTGTTCTCTCCGCAACACTTTCCACCACCATATGTAAAGGAGTGAGGTTGAGAATCACTTCCATGGCTGCCGTTGGGCATGTTCTCATTGCTCCTGTAATGCATATACAGGCTAGTCTTTGAATTTTGGAGAGGTTTTCTCTCGTCGTGAATAGGCTAGTTCTACTACTCCACGCAATGGCTCCATAAGTGATGATTGGTCTCACTATGGCAGTGTACATCCAGCTTAGGATTTTTGGGTTACAGCCCCAGTTTCTTCCTGCCAGATTTCTGTATACCATTATAGCCATTTTTGCCTTGTATGTAATCTCCTTTTCGTATTTGTTCCACAGGAGTTTACTGTCTAGAGTTAAACCTAGATACTTGACTTCTTGTCTCCATTCAATCTCGTTCCCATCAAGTTTTGAGGTTGAGTTTTCTTTTCTTAGTGAAGGCTATCAGGATGGTTTTAGTGGGGTTGATGTTGTTGAAGTCCCACTTGCCTACACCAGCTATTTGTATAGTTCAGACCCTTTTGTACAATATCGCAAAGGGTGTTTTCGAATTTTCCACTGGCTGTTATGACAATATCGTCGGCATATCCTTGGCAGGATATTCCGAGATCCGTCAAACCACACAGGAGTTCGTCAACCGTCAGACTCCACATTAATGGGGATGCTAATCCTCTCTGTGGGCATCCATCTTCAATTCCAAGTAAGCTGGATAGTGTTTTTTTAATGCGTTTTAAATTGATGGGCAAAACTTGATTCTCCAATCAGCGAGGATCTGTGGCTCTCTTATTGGAGGAATAATACAGGAACATGAAACAATAAACAATATGGCAAGTTTACACCGAAAATGTAAGTCATCGATGCATTGTTTAATATTTATATCAAGTTAAACATTCTTAACCTTCATAAACCCGTGGTAAAAAACTTACATTAAATACCGAGTTGGGTCCAAATGTACCCTAACATTCTTTTGGCTTGTTATTATTTTTTTAATGTTATAATTAGAGAATATTAAAAATAAAAGACATTCTGCTTATAAAAAAATATATTTTTACATAAAAAAGTTGTCAGCATTGTTAAATATATTGTAAGCACACTTCGAAAAAATATTATGAAATGATTAGAAATATTAAAAACAAAAATAATTATGAAAAAAGAAAAAGCATTTTAGTGACATTTTAAATAATGATTTAATTATCACACTTGTTACAAACTGTTATATTTTTTGAATGTTCTGCACATACGCACTGATTATTTTGCAGCTGGACCCCAAGAAACAAAAGTCTCTATAATTAGTTACAATGTAAAGCAATTTATTCAAAATTTTGTATAACAATTTAGATATATATCTAAGAAACATAGCTCGAAGTAAATTAAATAAAAAAAACTATTTTAGAAAATATAACCAAAAATCCATGTCAGGGGTACAGCTGTACCCCGCTCGGGTTTATGAAGGTTAAACGTCAAAGATAATAAATAATCTGATACCATTATAACGCCTCACAAAGTTTCTGAAAATTACTTTCCATAGAACAGGACCTCTATTTTCGTAACTCAATACGCATCCCGTTCCGCGTTCGCCGAACGTATGATGACGTCATATCCGCATACCACTATGTCCGAATCAACAAAAGTGGTAGAGCTCATATAATAACTTTCTTGGTGTGTGTCATCGATTGTTAATGTTTGGATATAACATCCAAGTGGAAAGACAAAGAATTTTTCCAGAAGATCCCCCTCAATTTTCAAACTTCCACTTAAATTATACAGACTTTCGGATGCAGGACGTGGAACATTTGAAGACAATGCTTCAGCCGTTTCTTCCACTAAGGAATCGAGTTAATGCGATGTGACAGAGCAGCAAGCCAGCTCAGAGCCCATTAGCATCTAAGATAGAGATAGAAAGTCGGAGGCTTAGGCTGTCTTTCTCTAACAGCGCATATACTATATACACAGACAAAGTCAGAGAAACCTGATCGTCTGTCTCTTCCCCTTTCACTGGAGGGACGGACATTCTCACTTACATATACTTTGGCAAGTTTATCTGAAACCGTGAAAGGAAAGCAGTCGAAAACATTCGACATTGCCACGTTTAACTATGAAAAAACTGAGGTTCTAACTATGTAGTGATAATAATTAAAAAAGGGTCTTTTTATTATTAACAATATTAAAAATATGATTTAACATTAATTTTATAATGTGCTTGTTTCCTTGGATTTATTCTATTAACATTATTTTTTCAATTTATGAATATTAAAAGATGAGTACTTCTCCAAATTTGTTACGGGCTTCTTCAAGCTCTGGCAGCGTTGTACGAAAACCATAATTACCAACACCCTCCGAATTACATAATTGGTGATTTGTATCGACCAGCTGACTTCTTATTGGCAAGCGCGTGCGTGAGATCTTCCCTCTCACTTCGTCAATTGACTGATATTGATTTATCCAGTGGCGTTGGTATTGTCAGTTACCTTTGTATTTTCAGTTTTACTTGGTAAAATAGGTACCGTACGCCATTTGTACGTTTGACAGATAGGCGCCATGTTTTTCCTCGCCTCTTACCGATGCCGCATAGCTTCAGATAAACTTGCCAAACTATAGCTGCTTATGGCTTATTGCCTGTATATCTGTATTACCTGGTTAAGGTAGGTTAATTTTCAATAGAAAGTTGGCCCCCACTTATAAAGACAGTTGGAATTAGGATGAAAATCACAAGAAACTCAATTTTTGTGACCCTAACTAAGCCTCCTCTTTAAATAGAACGTTATATTTTCTTTAGATTCAATTGTGTTGTGTTATACCTATCATTAATTACGGTGTAATTTTTGTTGGTACACATTATTTGCACTCCGCTTGTCAAATTAAGAAACCTATTGATTTTTTCTCCTCAAGAGGGACTCCTCACAGGTATTCAAACCTCAAAACATAAACAAAAATCTAGTTATTTTTAAGTTCAAAATATTTACGATAGATGTCGCTAGTGGTATTAAATCGGCTTTAATTTAATACATTTCTTGACGATTCAAACAAACGCCTCTCTGGGTCAGCTGTTTCGATGAGAGATAATATACCTACACAAAGTTTCGATGTTTTTGGTTTCAAATACAATTTCTGTCAGCAGGTATTTTTATTTATTTTCAATCTCAATAAGTAAATTATTATTTTATTTATTTACCAGCTATAGTATGTTCATTTTACCTAGGGATTTTCTTTTCTTCTTTAATTGTTTCTGTACTTATAGGTTAATTTTGAAGTTTTATACCTAACAACAGATATGGATGCTGATAGTTTGGAAGTGTCTTCACCACAACAAAAAAGTGGTGAAGAACCTGGAATAATATCATCAGATGAATATGAACTGGGAAAGGTAAATACAATTTTAAACACAAATATATAAAACATGTAAAATTTTTCCTATGTAACATATGATGTTCAAAATCGTTTTAGGAATGGGAAGCCTCTCTTGTAAGATCCATGGAAAAGGCTGGTATGGAAGAAAAAGAGAGGGCTACAGAAAATGGACAACTTCGTTTAGATGGCCCACCTTGTTTCACAGTTTATGTGGATGGTTCTTGGAGTAAACGATACAAAAAGTATTCTAGAATAACATTTGAATACGTAATTAAAGATCAAACATATAATAACATTTTTATTCCTGTGTTTCGAAAATCATAGATTACAATAGAATACGAAATGTCTATTTTGGTCAATTAGTAGAATGCAATTAGTTTTATTACTATCACCAATGTAGTAGTTTCCCTTAATAACTCAGGAGGCTGATGTATATAACTATGTTTATGCTGATGCAATCTATGGCAAGGTACAGGACCCCGGAGGAACCAAAAGGCACCGATATGACGATCAATATTTATCAGGCACTTCGTGGAATCACTAGCAATGGCTAAAAATATTTGTGGTTTATTTCACGATAGGTACTTGTGGTGAGGCACAAGTGGAATAAAAATAAACGGGGCACATATTTACTTCTCCAGCATGAACATTATTTTATTTCAACCGCTCTAAGCAATAAACACAAAACAGTCTAACCTATAGAAGTGAAAGTCCAATAGGATTACCTAGAATGAAAAAATGAGGTGTCAAACCCATCCACCTGAAGCGCTAGTTGCAATTGAGTTGTCGAAATAGGCACGGCAGCTGAGGCCGAAAAACAGACTAAGGGAAGAAGAATTCCAGCGATCGTAGTGGATATGGGTTCAGAACTATTTCATAACGCTTTTTTTAATGGAAGTTTGTTTTTGAATGACTATTTCAAGTCAGGTAATACCTGAAACGAATTAAGGAATTCCTAAATGCAATTTACATTTTACCACGCGCTAAATAATGCCTAAGAGTGATAATTGTAGGATTGTAGGAACAGCTTCGCGAGGGAGGCCCCTTTTTGTCCCAATAATATATTGTGGTTCAAAATATCTGTTGCAATCTTTGTAGGACTTATAAATCTATTCAGCGCTTAATTCCTTTAGTTTTGGATTGCGAATAAAGGCAACCCATTCATTCAACAACAAAGAGTCATGTTTGGGAAACCTATGTCGTTTTGATGTAATGTCTGTACACCCAGGAACGCAACACTTCACACCAACCATTATAAATATTATGAATTATCACACTTGATAAGACTTACAGTACCTAATTAAAACACAAATAACAGCAGCAAATGGCAAAAGGGAACAATCTATAAAAGACAACGGTGACAACAACTATATGACAGCTTTGATGAATTTTAAAATATTTCTTCTTTTCGTGCTAAAGGCCTTAGCTGCCAGGCCTGCTCCGACAACTCAATTGCAACTAGCGCTTCAGGTGGATGGGTTTGAAACCTCATTTTTGTATTCAAGGTCATCCTATGAACTTTCACTTCTATAAGTTAGACTGTTTTGTGGCAATAAATAAAAAATTTTTGAAATATTTTTATGTACACAAAACACATGACATGACCGTCGTAATCTGTCATTGAAGTTCCATACAGCGCCATCAATCAAGACGGTGGAACAGCTGAACTAATATACAGATGCGTTCGATTTCAAAATTTCCAGTGCAACAAATCTCAAAAAATACAATGAATTGAGATTTCATATTTTCAGAATCGAATTCTCTGGGCTTTCTTTTGGGGATAAGGTCTTGGCGTTCAAATTGGTGGCCACAAATTGTCAAAGCTGTCAAAATCACACTATCACTTAATGGCTTATATCTTTTTTATAACAATCTAAAACTTGACCAAAATACCTCATCCCCAAGACAAAGGTCCAAGTTATATTATGTTTAAATTTTAACTCTCAATTTTACTGCATTCTTTAGATTTGTTGCATACAAAATGACTCAAATTTTGTTGCAAGTCAGGGATGCCAACTGTTTTGAGCTGTCTAAATTGTGAGGCCCCTCTTAAGATCGTAAGATCGCTCAGATTTTTTGCGGGTGAAAGTTACCAATTATATATTGGTAGAAGCCATTGTATGACAATAAGCCAGCCATCTAAGTCCAGTGTTGTGGACGCACTAAATCAGCCTGCAGTTGTATATAGGTCCTACCATCAACCTACAACTATTGAAGGACTGTGTAACTGGAAAAATATATAAATTTATTTGAATATGACCTAGTAAAATATATCTTCAGTATGTTCCTTGTGGTATATTATTCATTCTTTTTTTAATTTCTTGGGAAATTAAACCACAATATTTTTAAATTCTTTATTTCAACGTTTCGGTAGCGTTCCAGCTACCGTTGTCAAGAAAAAATAAGTAGAAATTAATTTTTATCCCTAACTGACACAACAGAAAAAATTTGACAACTAGACAATCAAAAATTATTTTGAAGTTTAAGACTGCAAAATTTTGTTATCAAATTTTTATTAAGGTCCATTCATAGTAGATCATATCTGTGGCAAAATGTGAAATAAATATTTTATTTTATGACATTCCAACGATATGATAGTCTACTAGAAATGGATCCAGTGAAGTGCACTTTCCAGGAACGGTTTTTATTGGGATAGCGCGTTTTTTTCGGTTATATTGGAAATGTTGTTAATAAAACGCGTTTCTTGATAGTTTTTTTGTGTATGAATATTTAAGTTTTTGAAATATGTATACTCAGTTTAGTGATTTTGTGTATTGAAATGTGTATCGATTAACAACTATTCAAATTATAAATCATAAGAAAACCTGGATAAAAACTTATGATGCTATCCTGATAACGCAGGTAATTGATTATTGGAAATTTCTCTTTCTAACATTGGTAACCAAATTTGACTAGATTCGGCTGAAATACTAGCTACACATTTATCTGCATTTAGTTGTATTAAAGCACTTTCTTTGATTTTCCGTCTTTTATTACTGGGAAGAGGGTCATCAAATTCAATGGGATTCATCAAAAATAATATTAAAAGAACCCAGTCAAGTGGTGTCAATAAAAATTTTTTTGACTATATTTGGTTCGGTCCTGGAATGAAACTGAGTATTAGAGTTAATTGGGACTTGAAGCCGCTAAATTATCACAAACTAGACGAGTCGACAAACAATGACAGATCCGTTTTAGTGCTTGTAAATGTAATCAAAACGATGTAAACCCCAACTAATTGAAATCGAATATTTTCCGTAAATTCTAAGTAAATTGAATGTCCATCGCACAAACTTGAATTATACACAATTCATTACAGAAATTCTCATTAAACTTTGTGTGTGGAAACTGACTGTAAATACCTGAAATAAAACTAAATTACATCTCGCTATGACCTGATGGAGATTCACGCTATAAGAAAAAAATGCTGAGTTCAATATTCATAAAATATAAAGAAGCTTCCATCAAAGTGCTGATTTCTTGTGTAATAAACAAAAGATCAACAACATTTTTTTTATTACTCATCTTACTACTCGAACCGTTGGCTTTTTCTGAACAATAACTCTAACACTTGTACCTACTTGTCATATTTTTAGTTCCACAAAAACAAAAATGTAATGGGCTTATTCACTCTGTTGAAATATCAACGTCAGACCCTATTCTCAAACCGCATGCGAGAAATCCTCTTTGTCGAATAAAATCTGAATATTCTTATTCTCAAATGTCGCCTTCGCAAATTTTTGATAGACAAATTGTAGAATGGTCAAAGGCAGTCGACAATTCATGTCGAATGCGAGAATTTCATTACTTGCGAAATTTATAGGTTAACGTTATACATGTCAAAAGTGAAAACACTCAAAACATTGTTTAATTAGGCATTCCAATGACCTGTCAAAACAAATTCAATATGGCGGCTGGGGGCAAATAGTTTGTTGGTGTTATATTATTGTGCTGTTGAAAAGTTTATTTAAATTTTGTGGGATTGTTTTTTTTGTGCCTTTTTATATTATTTAGGAGTTATAGTGGTATTATTACATTTTAATACGAAAAAATGCCAATTACGTGACTTGTGGTTGGATGTGGAAGTCGTTCCAACAGGGATGCGGTAAAAATTTTTTCAGTGCCAGCGGTTTCAAGCCACAGATTTGTTAGCTTCATTTGATATCTGTAAACAAATATTTCACTTCACATCTAGGAAACAAACAAATTGGATTTTCAGCTTACCTCTTGCCAATATCTGGATTTTGCAACAATAATGTCTTTAAATAATCACTCTGCATCTTAAAAAGTCTATCAACAATCACAAATTCACACAACTTTGGAGATAATGCCGTTTAAACAATTTATTCACCACGTACTAAATGCTTTCTTATGACACTTAAGATAAGAGGCCAAGAATCAGAGGAAGAAGAAGACACTTAAGACAGTTGTTTGCCCGCAGACGCCATATTGGGTCACGTGATTTGGAATGCCTAATACTTTTGTTAGGTTCTGTTTCAGAAATTTTTGTAGTTAAAAAATGGCAGCATTATTAAATGCTATTGAAAATTTAGAAAATCAAGAAATGTATCAGCGGCCTCGAGAGAGACGAGGAATATATAGAAGCGCTTTTACATTTTTATCTGACAGAAAGTTTATTAAAACGTTCAGATTAACTGAAGAATTAGCTAGAGAGTTAATCATTATTCTAGAACCCTTAATAGAACAAGGGAATCGTGCAAGTGCATTATCTCTTGAAAATGTCCCAGATAAAAGAGGCTCATCTTCTTTTTCTTGCATTAAATTTATTAATGTTCGTTTTTGGTTTTGGGTGCAACAATTTTTTTGGTTTCACTTTCCATGTTTATCTTGTTATTCTTGTTCTACATTCGAGTAAGTAAATTGTACATTCTAACTTCTAACAAATAACCAAATCATTACTGTCATCACAGATCATATAACTACTACTGTCATTTCTTTATTTTACAACTTTACAAGAGAAATGGCATGGAACACAATATAATATCAAAACTTCGGTGTTGCCAGTTCATGTTATTCGACAAAATTTATCTCATGCGACTTAGATGTCCAACCCATTTGAGAATGCCAGATGCCAATGTGTGCGACAATTTCTATCGACATATGTCGAATACGACAAATGTCATTCGACATTCGAGAATAGCAGTGAAATATTTACAGTCGGTTTTTCAACAAATCTATCCGATAGGCTTTGCAAGTAACCCGAATTTCCACAATTCAAATAAAAGCGCCAACCAGATTTAAATTCATATTCAGTGAGATACCGAGTTCAGGTTCTCTAATAAAATCAATAATAATAATAATAAAAATAAATAATTCCGCTACCTATCAATCAGGAGAAATTCTCGGAGAAATTACGCATTCAAAATAGGATGCAAAGTACCTTTCGTAGTACTTTGTTGTTTACAGTCAATTATTATTTATGAAAAGTGAATACTAATCTTATTGTTATATTTATTCAAATAATACAAAAATATTCCTAGATACACGGAAAAACATCAGCATTTTGTAAGTTCTCATATATTTTCAGTTAGAAGAAGCTGGTAATTATTGATTTCATAGCCTTTTCGAGTTTGGCTGAATACGATTCTGATCATTTTATTTATAAAATTTAAGGTTAGCTATGTGGCAAAATTTCAAATAAAATAAACGACAAGCCGAAAACCCGGATATACGTCACAAACGATGACGCACACCAAAAAGGATATTGCATGAACCATAATAACGAAATACAAATTAATTGAAAAATATAAATGCATTTATTAAAACTATATTCAGAACACTCATCAACATCAAGCTAATTAAAAGAAATAATGAATTATCCACTTTTTGTGTATCATGATGTCACAGTTATAATATGTGATGATATCCCATTTATAAATAATCAATTGAAGCACACTCAACACTAACGTCCACTTCTGGGTGACAATTTTTGAAGAATTTCTCTATCTTAGCTCAACGTGCCTCGACAGCGCTGGTCATTGACACAGAAGAGAATGATTACAAATATTTATATGAGATAAATAACAGTTATTACTATTTTCAAATTAGGTTTTATGGTAAAGATGAGTAGCTTTCAGCAACTGTAAGTCTTTCTTGATCTCGGTGAAGCAGTGGAGCATTTCCTTGAGGTTAGGCCTTAGGTCAAATCGTTGATTCACCATTTTTGAGAGAAAGCCATTCAAAAGTTAGCTGTAATCTCCATAATATGCATGACTACGCTGTATCTGAACATTATAAGTGGAATTTCAAGCTAACAAAGATGCTGATGTACCTAATGTTGCAACTGCATTGAATAAATTGATTACAGCAAATATAATTGTTGTTGTAGGTGAAGACATTGATCTGTTGAGTTTCAAGTTAATTGACATTTTAATGGCCATATAATGTACAGTCAAAGTCAAATGAAACGTACAACTAGATTAGGTTGAGACTGCATTATTTAAACATCTGCTATCCCCATCAAACAGATTTACGTTTTTTAGGTCACAATTGAAGTATTTCTAATACATTTTGGTGTTTGCCTTGTGCGTTTCATTTGTATTTGTCTGTACTTCCGCTTGCACCATAAATGATCAATTTTTTTGTAATTGTAGTTCAAAATGCAGCTGCAGAAAAATGGGCTTATTTTGTTCAGCAGCATGCATCAGTTGTCAAAACCAGTCGTGTTCAAACGTTGAACTTTCAACAGAAAAAGATACAAACATCAACGACGAAACAAATGCATAAAAATATTCATCGACTCAGTAAGAAGCACAGGAAGATGAAAATGGAAATTATGGAAGGTAGAAGAAATTATGAAGGAGAAACTTATGTTTTTGAAACATTAATTTTGAGAAATTATCATAATTTAATATTTTTTTCCGACAAACTGTTGCTAGGAAATATTACTAGTTGATTGGTTTTGACAATTAAATCAAAAAATATTCTTCCCAAAACGAAACTTTATTTTTTTTGCACAAGCAAGTACATAACGTCTGATTTCTAATTAATTGGAAGTACCAGAAGCTGCAGACAGTACGGTCCATAGAAAAGCGAAGAAAGGTACTCATTCATATATCTTTTTTACCAGCTTAACATGATATTGCCATACTCCGGACAAGCGGCACATGCTTCTTTCCGGAATAGTACTTTTTCGCCTACTTTACAAGAAAACCAATCATATGAACACCTAAAATAGGGCGGAAAGTATTGTTTAGCAGCCCAAGGGCGGAAAATTCATAATACCAGGATTCTTATTGATTGTGTGTCAACGTTTTCAGTTATAAAATCTTTTTAAAGGGTTCAATGAAACTGAAAGTCAACCCACAATATATTTAATGTCCGTTGGGACTCAAAACTTGCAACTAGTTTCGGTAACAATTACCATCATCAGGCTATAACAAATAGAAAATGGTACCTCATTGTAAAGATCTAAAGAGGCAATAAAATTGATGTAACAAAGCTGCGATCGAATAATATTTTACAATCAAGTTAAAAATTAATAGAGAAAATTAATCTAAAATAATGAATCTCTACTATAATGACAAAAGTTATGAGAAATTAAAATATTTTAAATGTTTCTAAATATAACAAATTATAAAAGTTACCTGTATAAAATTTCACAACTGGAAGGGTAAGAACATCATTATCATTAGTCCATCAAGTAGTACTTTTTAACGAAGTGAAAATATTCAATAAAATTGTGGAATGAAAAAACCTCAAACTAACTTAAGAGTAGGAGAAAAGAAAGTTAGGAACTATGTATGTTTTCTCATGAGAAAATCTTAACATATAAAAAAAATAATTTAAACTTTTTAAATTGAAGTGGAGAGTATGTTCAATTTAATGAAATTTATCTCTTAAAAATTAATTGAATTAAAATTATGGCAAGAAACTTTTAAATGTGGAACTCCCATCATGAAAAGGGGATGTAGAGAAGTTATGGTTATTTTAAATTTACTTTTCCGAGAAAAGAAGCATCCCAACCAGCATCGAAACATACATAAAACGTTCGAAGTACGTTACCAGCGGACAAAAGTTATGTCTAGAATACGTACTCCACTGTACGTAGTACGTACACAGCACATTTTTAGGATGTACATTTTCCACAATGCAGTATGTCCAGAGTACGTACAGGAATTACATACAATAGACGTACACATATTATAGCTAATTAATATTATATATGTACATAAAACGAATACACCCCTAGTTGAAACAAAGTGATGACCGCAAACAATTATTCTTTCTCTCTTTTTCATATAATATCCTTGTCGTACTTGTGTAATCCGAGGCGAGGGTTCCATAAGGATTTTCGCAATCTTTATGTACAGATTCACTTTTTTCGATAGACAATAAACTAGATATAGGGTGTATGGTGTATCGAAATAATATAATGAATATATATAATGCACATTAAAATATCTATGTGTTTTGTTATGACCGTCCCGCCCCCCTGAACTCCTTAGTCCTTACATACTTAGACTAATAACGGTATGAAAAAGGTGTAGTTGCCACCATCTCCTAAAACCAATAAATATTGCACATTGAAATACACTTGGCCCACGATTTCGCTGTGGTACGATACATAGCTCAGACCAATAACGGTATGAAAAAGACGAAACTACCGCCATCTATCAATGTCAATATCAAAATAAACATATTTTGTACATCCAGAGCACGTACACAAAGTACGTTAAAATGAGTTTGTCCTAAGTACGTCCTTACTACTTATCGTAGAGTACGTACAACCAATATCCTTCACTGGTACGTACTTATTTTATACATATTTTGTTTACTATCGGACAAGGACGTAACAACGTAAAAAGAGTCTTAAATGTACGTACACTGGACATATTCTGCTGTTTGGGATGAAGTTGAATAATTATTATGAAAATTGACGAAATTTTTGAAAAAGGAACCTTCTTCCAATTTCTTCTCTTGATTTAATAGGTATAAATTGGAACTTCTAGGCACTGTGATGAAATATTTCCCAATGGGAAACAAATTCTTATTTGTTGATGTGAATTTTATCAACAGTAAAAAAAAATAAAGAGCGTGAACAATAACATGTTCAAGCTTAATAATTTCCATTTGAACATTTAAAATATTTAAATTTCTCATAACTTTTGTCATTATAGTAGAGAGATTCATTATGTGAAGATGAGTAATGACTAATTTGTGGAATAAAATCATTTTCTTTTTTAATTTTAATTTTTGTGATAAATATGAATGTGAATATTTCCGAAACAGTTGAAGATAAGTTTAGAACATTGTACATGAATTATGTCCAGAATTTTCTGAAGAATCCAAAAAATAAATAATATACAGTAGGCTACTTTTCAAATAAGAAAGTCGGTGTTGACCACTGTCACCTGACACACCCTATATAATGCGTATTTAAAAATACAAATCGACGTGCCCAAGCGTTTGTACCAAAATGCCCTCATTTATCCGTTATCGAATTTATTCAATTCGTCTGTTCCATACTACAACTCCATATACTTCTAATCGATCGTGAATAAACAAGTTAACAGTCTACTACTGACAAAAAAAAACGAACATCCTGTATACTGTAAAATACCGCAAATAATGCAAAGTCAGGGTCAAAAACATTACGTATTGTTGGGTAATATGAATCAGAAGCGTATCAATTATTTCACAGAGTCCCGAGAAAAATAACAAGTTTTTGGTACACTAAAATATTCAATTTATAGTTTTTAATACACCAATTTAAATGAAAATCATATGTTAATTAGTGAGGAATAATTTAAACCACTATTAACAAGACATTTACAGTTAAACAACTGTATCTAGCAAATATTTTTTTAACCTAAATACGGCACTGATAAATCCACTATCATTTTATCATTATAAACAGCTAAATGCTAGACTCTAATTGCACTAAATAATATTTATGAATCCCTTATCTATTCCGATTATGATTTTGAATCACAATATTACAAAGAAAAATAATATTTCGAAATGTTGTGCAATGTTGTGAAATTAGGTGCAATATTAAAAGTATAAATATCCCAGCTAACAGCTCCTATTCATCAGTAGTTTGTTCAACTTCCTAAACAACGTACAGTGGTGTGTGATTTTAACCGTGATTCGTGATATTAGTGACAGTTACAGGTAACTTTATTTTTTTAACTTTGTAGTGTTTTATTGTTTAAGATGGAGACCGACGGTCAAGTTGGCACCGGAACTATGGAGATTCCAAAAGAACTTGAAGCTGCAATTCAAGCTAAAGTTGCTGAAATAGTAGCTGGGATTTTAGATGATAAGCTTGGCAAAAGAAAGAGGAAACATTATAGATCGAGCTCTAGATCCATGAGTCGTTCAAAATCCAGAAGTCGTTCAAAATCTAAAAACCGTTGTGGACGTTCTAGATCTAGAAGCCATGGAAAAAACAAGAACAAACATGAAGGTAGAGGTCGCCGTGATAGATCTAGAAGCAGAGGTCGCCATGATAGATCTAGAAGCAGAGGTAAGAAACTATGTATAGGATGGGAAGGTTTCGGTCCATTTCCATCACATCATCATTTCCATCACCATCATCCTCCACATCATGCATGGTTTGGAGGGGAATTTGGACCTGGTGGAAGGAGAGGAAAATGGGGTAAGCATGGTAAATATCCATTTGAACGCACTTGCGAATGTAAGTGTGGATCAGGTGCCGAAGAAAAGAAAGATGAAGGAAAAAATGACGAGGGAAAAAATAAAGAAGGTACTCCTGCTGCTGAGAGAAATTTAAGATGTGATCTTGAATATTTGGATTTGGATGATGGGGTTGCTGAAATTAATTAATTATTTTGAATTTAACTTCAATTAATCAATATGTCTTTAATTTAAACGATGTAATTTAGTTTTAGTTTTTATATTTACAAAACAATTGTATTAGGATTAGTTTTTGAAATTTGTGCAAATAAAAAAACATTGTATTCGATTTTATTGTTTTATTTAAGACTGAGTGGAAGTCAAGGAAGTTATTCTCATGGTTTAAAAACCATTTGAATGATGTTATTTCAGATTTTGTAGACAGTTGTGAAAAACTGTTTTTCCATTGGATATTTGTATCTAAAATATTTGATGTGGATTAGATTTGTATTGTTTATTGAATCTGGTAGCTCTACAGGGTGGAGTGGTATTTAAAAAAACAATATTGAAAGATGAAAAGTTAAAATATACATGAGATGAAAAATTTTAATAAAGGAGAAAAGTTTATGGAAAGCGAATTGTTATGTATAAAGTTATGGAAACCATTTATTTGACCTTAAAGTAAGTATACTGGTAGGATAGTAGAGCAGAGTATGCTGTATGGCGCGGAAGTGAGGGGTGAGAAAGTAGTGGTGAATGCGTGGGTTAGACCACTCCTGAGGGTGGTGCAGGCGTACAGGACAGTGGAAGGACTGTCAGCAGCGGTGCTGTCAAGGACCTATCCATTGGACTTGATGGCTAGAGCCAGAGGGAAAGTACAGGGATGGATGGATGAGGGAATGGAGAGAAGGTGGGATGAGTATGAGAGCGCGCTAAAAGGAGCGATTGGAAGCAGGAAATTGGGTGGACCGGAAATTCGGGGAGGTGAACTACTTCTTGACGCAGGTGGTCGAGAGTGGGTTACCACCAAAAGATTGGGAAAAGATAAACTGGAGTGTGCGAGAGATGTGAAGTGGAGGATGATGTGGGACATGTGTTTAGATGTTGGAAGAACGAGGAAGTTTTGAAGAAGTTGGAAAGTAAACTGGGAGAAGCGGTGTATTGGGAAAATATGGTAGAGATTTTGTTGAGGGGCGAGGAGGAATGGATGAAGATAAGTGGCGTAGTAGAGAGCATGATTAGGGAAAGAGAAGGACTCGACATAGCATATGTGAGAGGTAGGAGTGATAGAAGGGAGAAGATGACGGAGAGTAAGTGAGGGACCGCCGCCCGTCTTGAAGTATGCTAGGGTAGTGATGCCAAGGCGGGAGTAACGGCGAGTTTGAGGTGGGTTTGGTTGGTAGGCACTCCCGTAGGTATGAGTCCAACACTGTCTGGGTACTGGTTAAGGACCCATTCGAACATGAGTTTCCCATCTCGGCCAGAAAAAAAAATGAGTATACTCAATTAAATTTAAAGTAAGTATAGTATAGCAAGTTTCATATACCGATATAAAATACAGGGTGTTTCATTTAAAAAAAAATAGAAACCGATGTAGGTATTTGATTTTGGGCTCGTCCTGTATACTGTTTCTTAGATATGAAAACATTATGATACTGGACAACCATCACAGACGTATAAATAGCTGTGGAAAATAGATTTTAAATTGTTCAATTTGTAGAATACAGGGCGTTGAACTTTCAATACGATTTTCAGGGTCAGAACTTTTTAAATACACTGTAAACATATTACAACTCTAAATCATTGCAATAGTAAAGTCGAGCAGAATTCAAATTTGCAGTGAAATACAGGGTGTTCTATGTAAAAAAATGTATTATTTGATCTGACACGGCGTTCTGGAACTGTACAATTGCGAATAATTTTAGAATATCAGCATTTGGGCTGATTACAATCAATCAAAATTATAGGTCATTAGCCTTGAACAGACAACGTGTTATATCGGAGCTAGTCTGGGCCGGAATTAAACTTACTGCCGCCCCTGGGCACTGAAGAAAATGCCGCCCCATCCAATCACTGAAATTCATATTTTTGATATTTGCCCAAATTTTGCCGCCCATAGCACTAGCCCCGACTAGTGTAAATTCATCACTGGAACTAGTACTAGAGTGCCACCAAGATTTATTTAACCCCTCGGCAGATAACAATATTATCCTGAGGTGGGTTGAAGGGCACGACAAGAGTAGCGCATTGCTGATTATTCAGCCAGGGAAGCGGCTGTACTAAAAATTTTAGGACCCAGCGACACCAACGGCCTGACGACTTCAAAAATTGCGGAACTGGCCAAACTTTACACCCATTCTCATTCTAGAAAAAAACCTGCGTTTAACAGTAGGATTTCTGACTTGCCACTGTCAACTGAGGAAACACCTCCATACTATGGGGCTAGTGGACAAGTAGGATGCGTGAACAGGAAAATGGAACTGCCAGGCATTTCTTTAGCGAGTGTCCGGAGTTATCGTCATTAAGAGAATGTGTGTGCGGTGAGTCTTGGCCTACACTGTCGATATAAAGGAGATGTCTCCTAGTGACCTGTCCACCTTCCTGGGAAGAACAGGATGGACGATGACCTGGGAGGACAACTTCTTGGCAGGATGTACAATGGGACACATGTGGCCTAAGTGCAGTGAGCCTACTCTCACCCCCCTACTTTACGGATACAGATACAGAGATAGGTTATTGTGCAGAACAGGTACTTCTCGATTCTCACAAAACTTTTATACCCCATACTCTCCACTACACCAACATTGATAGATACTATTTTTTTGTCGCTGACCTTCAAATTTTATACAAGTTTACTTATAAAGTTGCAGTTTTCCTATTTACTTAGCCATCTTTTCGACACTGTATACTGTGTATACTTTCTTCAATCATTTTTCTTGCCCTTCTTGATAAATCAACCAATGATCTGCCTTAAAACTAATATTATAATTGCGATGTTGTCAAATTGTCAGGATAATATTATATAATATATATATAATATAATTTTCTCGCTTCGTTTTTGAGGTTATGCTACTAATTTTCTATTTTTTATGTATTGAATTTGTTCCTAAACATATAACTTCCATATGCCTTCCCGACAAATTTAATTTGATACACATTATAAAGCAATACCTATAGATTGCCACACAAACTTTTGTCAAAATAGACAATCATGTGCTTTGCAAAATTACCAAATTATATTTCAGTATCATTGAGGAGATATATTAGACTTTATCGCACTAGTGGATCACCCTGTATATATTCACAATTTTCTCGTTCGAACGAAAACATGTAAACACCAAAAATATGTCGATAACTTCCACTGTTGAGTGAAGATTGTAGTTATAAGCGAGCAACAAGGTTACCTTGCTTCGGTCATGATCATTTTAATATATTCCAACACGAACGTATAGTTCAATACAAGTAGAGTCTGCGGCTGTTCACTATTTATAGTTAAAGAATACTTTAGATAAATAAAAAAGAAGGAACAAAAACCGCTATGCATTGTATTGATGACATTATTTGTATATCGGTATGTCTTTAATGTGTGAGGTAGCTTGAATGGTAACATGGATAAGTTTCTAGTTATATTTGTGATCAATCTTTTACTAAATACATCGGTGAGTATTGAATATTTTTATTGATATAAATCGTCCGCCATGAATGGTTGTTTATTATTTATTATACCTATGTTTACTAGGAAATACCGTTATTGTTTCAATCTACAGTGTGGAACAACCGAATGGAATAAATTCGATAACGAATAAATTATATAGGGTGTGTCATGTTACAGTGGCCCAGCTTTCTAATTTTGAATGCAGCCCCCTGTATATTATTTATTTCTTGTATTCTCCAGAAAATTCTCATGTACAATGTCCCATATAGTCAAGCAGTCTTATCATGCGATTTTTGTTTTCTTTTATTGCGTTTAATCATAACTTCCAAATAACATCCGCAATGCAGTTTTGACGGGAGAAAAAAGGATATGTATTTAGTTTTCAGCAATTCTAAAAAGTCTTTCACCAACAAAGTTTTTATTTAAATGTCAGCTATGTCACTTTGACAATTCAAAGGGATAATATTAATAATAAGAAGCCATTTTCCGGTATTTTGCATCCTCAAGCAAAAAAATGGTACTTAATCTGATAGATTATTTCGAGAATTAATAAAAAAGTGTAAATTTGTCAACCAATGTGCAGGAAACATCAACCATCATTATTTTCTCCGGGTATATTTGTAGTCTCACATTTTGGTAACCTCGGTGTCTTCTAATTTGATACATATGGTTAGTGTCCTTTGAACCCGCACGATAAGAGCGCTTTTGACTATAGGTACCTATCTTCAACTGTTTCGGAAATATTAAGTGGTCTCAGATTTATCACAAAAGTTATTAACATTAAAAAAATAATATTGAGATATTGCGAAAGTAAGCAAAAATCATTCCTGCGTTCCTTTCTACTGATATATAATTAAAAATAAAATAAAAAAACAGTTTTGTTTATTTTCGTATAAAACTCAGCCTTAGCAACATGTTGTTTGCCTGCATAACAGCGGTGGTCAGTGTTCGTGCTATTGTTGTTCGAGTTTCGTTAACAACTGTAGGTAAAAATATCAGAGAAATGGTTCATTTAACAGAAATGCACGAAATAACCGCTCTACGAATGATTGGTTAAGGAGATAACACATGAACACAATTCTCGTTTACTTCACGAAAAATTTCCAAATTTGCCGCCTGTATCCCAAAGAACAATAAGCAAAATACAAAAAGCAGTTTCACGAGCTTGGTCATGTGAGACAGATGAAATAAGTTGCTGCCAATGCAGTAAGTGATGTTGTATGTATGTATGTATTTATTTTGGGGTGACATTCACTGAGACCTAAAAGATTTATTGTGCCCCCTCACTTCTTCTTAGTTTCTGAGGGAGTCTCAGAAACTAGTAGTCCCTTTAGTCCTATTCCCCGGAGGAATTTTAGGATGTCTCCAGGCTTCAACTTAGGTAAATGTTCCTCTTCTATCCAGTAATCTCCCAGGTGCTGTGCCCTAGGATTCAGAAGTGCTGTGCAGTTGGAAAGTATGTGGATGGAGGTTTCTTCTTTCATGCCACAAAATCTGCATTCTTCTTCCTCCACTATTTTGAGCTTTTTCAGGTGCCCATTCAGTCGACATTGTTCCGTTAGGATCCCTGTTAAAACTCTTAGATTTTTTACAGAATTCATAAGCATTCACAATATATAATTCTCTAATATTCAATACTTGTTATTCTTTGAACAGTATATATGAGGGATACTTTTTTTTCTTGAACATCATAACTTTAAGTACATATTTTTGTGTAATATGTAATTTCTGTAAGATGGATGGACAAGTTGATCCCCATGTGATCAGACCATAACTTAACAATGAATTTAGATACTAAAGCGTTATATTGTACACAAGGATCCGCAGTCAATATCACAACCTCACACACACAAAGCGTTATAAATTAGTTTTATTAGGTTGAAGGAACAAAACTCTCTCAGCTGGTAAAATTTGTAAATCATTTTTCTGATTTTGCTTGTTAAGTATTCTATCTATATGATTATCCCATTTCAAACAGTTGTCAAACAATATTCCTAAATATCTTATGTTGTTTTTAGCACTAATAGTGGATTTACATTGACAGAGATTATGAGTGTTATTTCTAAAACATAAGATATTATGTATTAAAATGTTTTTTCTTTCCGGAATACCCTTTTTATACATTGAAAAAGTCATGAAGGTGGATTTTTCAGCATTTAAGGTTAACATATTTCTGTTTAGCCAAGACTTTACCATTGCCATAATCTTCTCTGACCTGTCAAAAGCCTCTTCCCAGTTCCCTCCCTGAACTAATATCACTGTATCGTTAGCATAGCACACAATTTTGAGATTTTTCTCTAACTTTAATTTGTTGACTATTTTAAATAGACTATTGACATATATAGTGAACAAAATAGGGCTCAGAACGGTACCTTGTGGCACACCAAACGCCACTCCCTGCTCTAGACTATATAGTTTGTTAACATTGACAATTTGAGTTCTTCCATAAAAGTAAGATTTGAATAAGTTGTAAACTGTGCCTCGTATTCCTATTGCATGTAGTTTTTGAAGTAGAATTTGGTGGGCCACCGTATCGAAGGCCTTTGACAGGTCCAAGAAGACCGCAATGGGTTCCAGACCCCCTTTTAGACTATCACCACCACTACCAGAAAGGTATTTCAGCCCCCTTTTTGTTAGTTCATCTGCTATTTCATTTCCTACTTTTTCAGTGTGTCCTGGAATCCATAGTGAGGTTCATTGTGTAGGCATTCCCACACCATCTTGGAACTGATTACACAAGAGCTCAGTGCTTTAATAGCTGCTTCACTATCCGACATTATAATAATCCTTTGTCTTCTGTATCTTTATCAATATTGAACTGGGCGCACTCTCTTATGGCGTGGATTTCCACTTGAAAGATACTTGGGGTTTTTCCCAAGCTTTCAGAGTGTTTGGTTCCTGGCCCGAACTCTCCTATCCCAGTTCCTTCTATTGCTTTTGAGCCGTCTCTGTGTACCATTGAATGGCATTCTTTTCAAACCTGGTAATGGTATTTGGATCCCATTCCTTCTTGTTGCTTAATTCCGTAAGTGAGTGATGATACGAAATTGGAGATTATGCTTGAGTTTCAAGAAAACCCACATAATTCTGGTCGAAAGGCAGCCCCATTGTTCAACGTTAGCCGCATATAAATGTTTCGGATATTGAAGGAAAGTGAAATGCATCCCTATAAAATGATGCCAGCTCGGGATCTCCTGGAAGACGATTTCGATAGGAGAACGTATTTTTGTGAACAAATGATGGCAATGTCAAAATTTTCGCAATTGGTATAATCAGAATCCTTACTGGATGAGAGAATTGATGGCAATTTGAATGGAGGTACATATTTAGATTTGATCCAAAATAATGGCGTACCAATTTTGACAAACTTATATCCTGATCCCACAAGTTCCTAAAAATACAAATCGACTTGTCCAAGCATTTTTTCCAACACTTTCCCACTTATTCGTTATCGAATTTATTAAATTTGGCTGTTCTACACTGTATATGGAAACTTGGAATTAAATTTAAAAAACGAGGATGTATCAAAAGATAAAAAACCTTGATGTCTGAGCATATTAAAACTAAATTAAAGTAAATAAAATTATATCAGACAGCTTCAAGGTCAAATACGCTGTTGATGGCCTACTCCAGCGTTTCCCAAACTTTTTTGACCGCGACCCGGCACGTGGTTTTAAAATGTTCCGCAATCCACCCTAAGAAAAACACAGTTATTTACAAAAAGAAAATCGAGTTGTTTATTTCATGCACATAATATTCCAGTGAATAAAGGAAAAAAGTTAACATTAATTACGCCCTATTTTCATCTTCCGGTTGGAAGTTGCATTAATTTGGTACCTCATTAAACATGAGACAAAGTTCTGCATGAAAACGCGTGCGAGGGCGGAGAAAATGGCCCCAAAAGACCAGGAAAATAGGTTTTCAGTCAATATCTCCTGAAATATGGCAGTTAGAGATTTTTGGTTTAGATAAAAATTAAGGTTCAGTTAATTTTCTACAAAAAAGGTCCCCGTGACTTTTCTCGAAAATTTGACCGGTTTCGAGAAAAACGGCACCAAGCGCACCTCGAATAATGAGCTTCTGTGCTGTATGCCGGAGAGCACAGTCCGTGTATTTACACATCAGCGGGGGGGCAAATTATTCAATAACTTTGTGAAAAATGCATATTTTCTCATGAAATTCATGTGAAAGAGGAATTCTGCTGCTATCATACCCTGTGAATTGAGTCACGCTTGACTCTTTTGACCATATCGGAACACGGGTCAAACTTTCTGCTCCCGGGCAATTTTGACCTCGCCAGGAATTTGTTCCTATTTTTTTTTGTATTGCACTAACCTACTCAAAATTTCCTTGATTATGGGTCCTCATAAGGTCCTTTGTCATCCCTGAAATTTGTATACCCTAATTTTTTTAATTTTCATTCAATCGTTGTTTATTGAATCCCAAATTTTTGCTTTTTTTGGATCGCGGGGAAATTTTGTGAACAACCATCAATTAAAAATTTATACATGATCCGATTGGTCTCTATGATACATCATTTGAAAGCTAAGAATGTCTACCTTTCGATTGTGCAATTACTTTTTTTGACGAAGTCGTCCATTTTTTAATAAAATTAGAAAACGCGGGCTCAAGGAAAAAACGCACTTTTTTTTTGGTGTTTTTTTTCTTCCTGCTTTTTATTTCTAACATTTTAACACCTTAACTAGTGTAACGGGGGAATTCCCACCTTTCCATCGATGTATATAAGTCATACCTTTGATACCTCGGGGAAAAACCAGTATATCTAAATGTATACGCTATAATTTATTACTTTCGTTCCTCCGTCGTTCGCCGTGCGTGTGCTCTACGTGGCGCTCGTGTCGTCTGCTCATCTATTTGTGGTTCGTGAGAGTCACGCCAGTGTTCAAATTATCAAGACAGCGATAATATGTTATCCCAAGAGGTAGAATTAGAGGAAACTGTAGACTCAGAAAAAGTAGTTGACGGGGTAGAGCTAGAGGGAGCTCTAGACCCAGAAGAAGTTCTTGACCAAGAATCAGATGATGACTGGTGACGAACAGATTTATGTCATAATTGCAATGTACTTTTATATACTTTTTTCATCAATTCACGGACAATTAACCCGCGAATCTCTTGTACTTTTGTTAAAAAATTTCTATGTAATATTTCAGTCTATAATGTATTATTCTTGTATCATTATATTGGGTTCTTCCGTTGATAAATAAATAAAAAATATATATATTTTTCTATAATAAATGACACATGGAGAACGTTTATAACTCGTTATTCCAAAAACCTCAATCAGTCTGGTTGCAAAAAAATTTGCAAAAATTTGCGGAAAATCTGCAAGAAATTGTTGCTGAGTATTATGGGTAAATATTCTTCACTCTTGAGGCATTTCCAGTTTTCCTTACCAAAAGCCTAATGAACTTCAGTTTTTTGCCACATGTGCGAAGCTGATTGTTGCTAGATTCAGGTCCACTGGTGAGGTCCATCTCGCTAGAATTATTCTTATAGCCCGTTTTCCCAATAAGTATATCTTGAGGCCTCATCTGAGAGGAAAACAAGACCCTCGGAAACATAAATATCCATCAAAAGTGTTAGGTTACAGGGTTTCTCATTTATGGCACCGAGGATTTTCCCAATCTGTAAAATGTGGTGGCGCCATCTACAATTGGTTTCCACAATCCAAAACATTGAAAATAATGGATTTCCAACACCCCCAGCTCAAATTTTGTACAAAACTTGCATATTTCACAAGTCTCAAAATTTCCGGTATTTCAACCCGATTTTTTTGCAGAAAATATTAATGTTGCGAAAAAAATTATGAAAACCATTTTTGTAGAAAATGACCTGAACTTCAATTTTTATCTGAACCGAAAATCTTTAACTGCCATATTTTAGGAGATATTGGCTAAAAACCTATTTTCCTGGTCTTTTGGGGCCATTTTCTCCGCCCTCGCACGCGTTTTCATGCAGAACTTTGTCTCATGTTTAATGATGTACCAAATGCAACTTCCAACCGGAAGATGAAAACAGGGCGTCATTAATGTTAACTTTGCCTTTTTTTCCTCCTTCATTTACTGGACTATAAATTATTACCAAATAGTTGAATAACGAAAACAGAGAGGCTGACATAGTGCAAATACAACGTGCAATGCCATGCAAGACACAAGATTTCTTGGTCGAAAGTATGACCCAGGTGATCAGTTTCTGGTGCAATTCTAGTTTCTTCTGTATTACCAACCATTTAACTTTTATCATTCGAATGATACCTATCAGCTGATCGTGGTGACTGATGTTTTGTCATTTGAGAATTGACAATGATTCACTTAGTTTTCTTCTCCGAGCATTTCTCATTTTCGCTATCTTCATTTTAAATAATAATAAACTTTACATATTGTTACAATTAATTATTTTTGTTATACCTAAGGATATAGCCAATAAAACGAAGAAAAAGAGGAAAGAAAAATTATCTTTTGAGGTTATTAGTTTTTCCTTCGGTTGGCAGCAATGTTGCAATGAAAGAGAATTTAATTTTTGCAAATTCTTCAATTAAATAAATCTTCGATGTCCAATTCTTTTAACTGGTCTGATTCTATTGAAATAATTTGTGTTTTGTCTTATGGTCGATCTTAAATAATTTCTCATTATTTTGAGTTTTGAAAATGATCATTTTGCGGTAGCAACCAAAACCGGCACTGTTGATAAAATACGAACTATTATCACAGAGTACACCATCTAACAAGAGACGAAAGCTTTGTCGGTTCCTTTGAAGTCGGACTTACACGATATTGAGTGGAAATACGTCGAGGTATTGACACATAAACTACTTGATACACTGAGAAAAGTAACACTACACTAAGAAAAATAGTAGTGTTGATGAACATTCCTCCCAATTAGGTCTAATTTAATATTGTTTTAACTACTAACATGAGAACACCTGATTATTCATCTCATGGGTGTAATGAGAAGTGGCTCATTTTTAACCTAATCTTAAAATTATACTCGATGAACTGAGAGGAATGAACGGAAGTGTCGACTTGACATTGACAGATAAACTAATTAATTCACGCATGTGCACACAATTTTGCGATCACGAAAACTACTTTCTTTCGCCTCTTGTTAGATGGTGTACTCTGTGGTATTATTCTAAAAGAAATTCACCATGTTGTTAATTGTAATATAATTTAAAATTTCTTCTCGAGACGTAATAACTTTTACATAAAAATTTTGTGAATATTCCAAGCTACCCGGCAGTAATGTTTCGCTCATTTTAAGTTTTGAGACTTTTCGGCGCCGACCTGGTGTGACATTCCGTTCATAAAAACTAGCGATCGCTTTTAAGCGACGTCGCCTGGATTTTACATTTTACCTTGTATTTTGTCAAGGAAAGATGGAAAATACGTAGGCGACACCTTATGGGTATCAGAAATTAGAACTATTTGTCGCTCCAAATTTGGTGAACGGAATGTGTTAGATCGATTCAGGACTACTCGCTAGTGTGGACAGAATGCCACCCCTGGTTGAGAGCGCAGCTTCACACGTATAAGTAGTGAAATAAAGCAAATAAAAATTATATCGCTCACGCTTGGATATTCCTTTTGACAGCGCAACCAAAAATTAATTATTGATATGGTATCAAACACTTTTTTCAGCTCGGTGTCGGATGAATTAAATTATCTACTTTTTGTTCAATAAGCTTAATTCATTGAAGTAGCAAATATGCCGCACAAATAAGCTACTTTTATCATGGCAGGGAATCTATCCTTAAATGCAAAAGCACCGTCTTTTTTTAGATGCTTAATATACTATTCATTATAATACAGTATCGATATTTTTAATGTGTAATTACATCAATTAAAAAACAAGGTAAACTTGTATTTGATTTTATTACTTTTCCTTCCTCAACTTATATTTTCTGCACTCTACAAAGTATTATTGATTTTTTCACGACACGGTGATAAAAAAATTCTTTTCTCAGAACTATTCAAATCAATCAACTGATACAGGGTGTCCCAAGGTGATGCATCCAAGTAATTCTGGAGAAATCATCTGGCTCACCGATGGATCCAAAACAAACCATGGCACTGGGGCTGGTATAAATGGACCTAGAAAAAGGTCAGGCTCTGCTTGAATCTATCAGCAATCCAACAACTGGGTATAAACTGGTAAAAAACTTTAAAGAATCCCCATGCTTGCAAGAGACGACAAAGTGTCTCTAATATGGGTGCCGGTGCATGAGGGTATTGCAGGGAATGAAATGGCAGATCAGCTAACTGAAGAAGGCTCTAAAGGTGCCTTCACAGATCCGGAACCGTTTTGTGGAATCACAAAGGATTACATAAGAGGGAAAATCGGGAACTGGCTAGTTAAGGAACACCAACTCAAATGGTGACTGACACAAGGACACCTCCATACTAAGAGTTTACTGAATAAGTTAGACAAGGAACTCTCGTCCAGGATGCTGAAACTGGGTGGGAGAAATTTGAAGACAGTTACCGACTGGGTGACTGGACACTGCATTTGCACTGGATGGGCAAAGTTAGTGAACCTATGTGCAGAAAATGTGAACTCTACGATGAAACACCTACTCACATACTCTGCTTCTGTGAAAACTAACAAGGACTCAGATGGAAGCACTTTGGAGTGGAAATAACACAACCATCACAACTACCCAAGATCCCTCCAGATAAACGGGTGGCCGATATAAAAGACACGAAGCTTCTGGAATGGAAGTAGGCAGATGACATGGGTAATGGTACAAAGATTCAGCTCAAGTGCCTGGGCTGTTGAGCCCAACCCAAACATATGAATGAATGAGAATGAGAAGGGGTCCCATTTTGAACGTTTAATAAGCTGAATAAACAAAATAATAAAGAAGCAAATGATTTTCGCAGGTCAGTTTCAAATTTGGAGAAGTTTTGTTTTGTCATTTGTTCAACTTATTGTTACTCATACAGGGACATGGAAAACTGTAGGAATTTAAAATAGCTCACTATAAGGTTACTTCAGTAAAATTCTGCTAGTGTAACCAAGAAACAAGGTGGTAGTGTAAGGACGAGGAGGATAATCGGGTGCTTGAGAATTTAACAAGAAATCCATGGAAATCTACAAATCGTCACAGCATAGAGCTGGTTCTTAGTACCACAAGAAGGATCCTGAAGGAATTGATTAAGATGAACAGCTGGTCCATAATTTATGGATGAGTAATCACGATACACTTACTCACGGTATGTTCTTGCGCTTGTAGCCGACAGCGTGTGACGTCATGTGCGAACCTCAATCAATAATGTACAATGCTAAATATAGGGGAAATACTCTGTTTATATTCAATTTTCATGCATGTTTCCACTTTATGAATGATATTCTCCTTAACTCCTTAACAAAGGTGTCACTGGGATACGAAACGAGCCACAGGCGAGTTTCGTATGGTTAATGCGAGTGTATTAATAACCATTACATGAAACTTGCATACACTATTTTTTCTACGAACAAGACATTTGATTTGAAAAAAAATATAAAAAAATGCACCAACCAGGTCTCGAAAACAACATTATGCGTCGCCTTTGCTCACTGTGCTACGAGACCACATTATTGTACTAATAGCATATAACGTATATAGGTATGTAACTGTTATTCAAAATTAGTACTATATTATTGTAAACAAAAATTAATTACTTTAAATATGTATACATTCATTTTGATCATCAAGTATTTTTGGTCTAGTGCTCGACATTTCTTTTAAAAACTAATGCAAAAGATTCAAACTCTCATAAATCACACAAATCTCTTAGAAACTGTAAAAATATTCCACAGATAATATTGGGTCTGCCTACTGGTTTATTTAAAAATATAGATTTCTATTGGCCAATTTTTTAGTTTCATAATGAAAACCAGTGTTATAATGAGTATCATTATGAAACTGAAAATTGGCATTCAATTAATAACTTAGTATAGGAGAAGAAAGAGCTTATATTGAATTTACAATCATTTTTTGGAATTTGGAAATTTTGACATCTTGTTCCAGTTTTTTCAGGAAGTTTTGGAAGCTGATTTCCCTAATAATATCCCTTAATCGTATATACAAAACAAAAATAGCCTTATATTAATTAATTAATTAATTAGTGGGTAATAAAATTCCAAATAAACGAATCAACTCGAGTAAAATTGAAATTAAAATTAACAACACCTTGTATCCAATGAAAATACAATGAATCGAAAAACTGGTGATAGGTGGGTGTAAATTTCTGGTTCCCGCGTGACGTAACTGCGCGGCTCGGACGCATTTGGAAGTAGAAATCAGCATACCGTGAGTAAGTGTATCGGGATGAGTAATGAGGCTCGCTTTCATCTTTGTGGGTATGTCAATAAACAAAACTCTGGCAATAACCCACGTCACCTTCACGAAAAGCCTCTTCATTCACAAAACTTGATCTTTGAATTTCCTGCTTCTGACGAACATGTAAATGATCGGTCATTATTCCAGCAAGATGATGCTTCTAGTAACACTGCCAACATTTCAATAGTCTTGCTAAAATTAGCGTTTCCTGGTCGCTTAAATAGTAAGAATGGCGATATTCCTTGGCCTACCTGTTCACCAGAATTGACGGCTTCTGACTTTTTTCTGTGGGGTTAGTTGAAACTGAGGGTTTTATGAAACAGACCTACCCAGAACTAGGGACGAACTGTAGGAGCGAATCCAACAGCAGATCAACAACATAGGACTTTTCATCAAAAGGCTTCAGGAATGTTTTAGAAACGAAGGACGTCTTCTTACAGATGTAATTTTCAAGAAATGAACATTTTCCACTAATTTAGATTAGATTAAGAGTTATTTAAATATTCCCTTTTAATATACCTGTCTCTTTTACAAAAACTATTTTCTATTTATTCCAGAATGCGGAATTCATACAATGGGACCACGCCAATGGTTGTATAGGAAACATCTGTTACAGAGACTCAAGTTATCCAAATGAAGAAATACAAAATATGTGGACGAAAAATTCGAAAGGATTATCGAAAACTTTTGGAAATCTTCATACCAGACTAGAACGTACTAGATTCAGTTCGACAGCAACTTGCGATCTTTGCCCGACCAAGACGAATGTGGTGGTGCAGCTGGTTAGCATAAACGAGCCCAATGGGAAGTTGTACATAGCTCCAACTCAGAAGTACAATCCGAAAATTAAGGTTATCGTTTGTCGGTGAGTATTTTTATACCAGGCATCACTATACCAATCAGATACTTTATTTTGGCAATGTTGCTATGATAACAAGCAAATTATCTGGACATTTTTTATCCACATGAGCAGGTAGACGCTAAATTGATAATTTTCCCGGCACATGGCAAGTATTACCTGCTTCTCTAGCAGCATAAACGTTATTAAACGCTAGAAATAAAATAATAGGAATTTTTTCAATACAGAGGAAATAATCTTTTTTCCACGACCACTATCGAAAGCTGTCTTCTGTGCCTTGTGAAGCAGCTGTCATAATTTGACATTATTGACGCTCTTGAGTAGAAAGTAACTTTGGCGCACGCCTAATTTTATCTATAGATGAAAGAGAGCTAGTAGTTATTTCAATATAAACTGTAAAATGAATGGATATTTTAGTTGATTTTCTAATATGTTAGAGTATCCAACAGTATTTTCCGTAATAATTTAATGAGAAATAGCGAAATCTAAAAAATATCTGACATTAATGTGATAAGTGTTGCCTACGTACATAGGTACAACAATGGCAATTAATTTTATTTTGGTGTGATCGTAGAAAAAATTTTGTGTGTATTTCGAACAAAACGTCATTTGGTAGTCTTTACAGATAGCAACTTTCTGTCTCGACTGCCAAAGTACTACTTTCTGCTCTTGATACACAAATAGCTATTCTATGAGAGATTGAATATTGCCGTTCTAGCAAAATCTTGTCTAAATCAAAATGGTAAATAATCAAAAATTAAAACCAATTGTCTGGTGGAGATATGTAGACGACATTTTTGCAATATGGCCCTATGACTTAGTATCTCTGAATGATTTCTTAACGTATATAAATGAAGGAGAAAAATCTATAAAATTTGAAATTTAAATAAAAATTACAATTTTTTGCCATTTTTAGATGTTTTTATCAATAAAACACCTACAGGGTATGAAACAAGACAGTGTTTATCGTAAGCCAACACACACTAATAGGTATTTGAATTTTGAATCAAATCATGCTATAAGCGTTAAAAAAGAGTAGTAAAATCTTTATACGATAGGGCCAGAATCATTTGTTCTAATGATAATCATTTCACAAAGGAGAAGACTCTACTAAAAAATGTTTTAAATGCCAATAATTACCCGGCAGACTTTGTAAATGAAGGAATTAAGAATATAGAGAAGGGCTTATTGTTAATACCCCATAATAATAACAATAATATTAATAATTCAGCTAACATAATTTTTAAAAACTTGACAATACCGTATGTTAAGGGTTTATCGGAAAGAATGAAGAAAATTGGTAATCAATTCAATATTCGAACTAGCTTCAAATCTAACAATACGTTGAGATCTATAGTAACAAAAACAAAACCAAAAAATGAAGAACAATCTTCAAAAAATTTCATATTATATCAGATATCTTGGGAATGCGACAAATTCTATTTAGGTGAAACATCTAGACCATTGAAAGTCCGAATAAGTGAACATAAAAAATATATCAAAGATAGAGAGCTCTTTATGTCAGGTATTTGTAAACATGCTTGGGGCATAAAATTCAATGGGATTCGACAAAAATAATATTGAAAGAGCCCAATAATAAAAGACGAAAAATCAAAGAAAGTGCTTTAATACAACTGAATGCAGATAAATGTGTAGCTTGTATTTCAGCCGAATTTAGTCAAATTTGGTTACCAATGTTAGAAAGGGAAATTTCCAATAATAATTACCTGCGCTATCAGGATAGCATCATAAGTTTTTATCCAGGTTTTCTTATGATTTATCATTGGAATAGTTGTTAATCGATACACACTTAAATACATAAAATCACCAAACTGAGTCATACATATTTTGAAAACAAAAATAATCATACACAAAAAAGTAACAACAAACGCGTTTTATTAACAACATTTCCATAATAAGCGAAGAAAAAAAAAGCGCTGTCCCAATAAAAACCGTTCCTGGAACGTGCACTTCACTAGATTCCATTTCTAGTAGACTAACATATCGTTTGAATGTCATAAAATAAATTATTATTATATTTCACATATTACCAGAGATGTGATCTACTATGAATGGACCTTAATAAAATTTGACAACAAAGTTTTGTAGTCTTAAACTTCAAAATATTATTGATTGTCTAGTTGTCATATTTTTTTCGTTGTGTCAGATAGGGACCAAAAATTATTTTATTAATTTTATTACTAGTTAATATTGACAACGGTAGCTGGAACGCTACCGAAACGTCGAAATAAAAAGAAATAAAAAACTTTATTGTGGTTTGATTCCCAAAAAATAAGAGAAAAAATAATAAATAATGCCACAAGAAACTTACAGAAGATATTGTGACTTCACTACTTCAAAATAATAAAACAGCCAAGATTCCTAGGAGAATCAAATCACTTTTTAATCTAAGTGGAGTATTTTACCATTTTTACAATAATACTCGGCTTAGGGTTTCCAGAGACGAGAAATCTCGAAATAAATTTCTCATCTCGTCTCGAAGTTTTTCTTGAAGACAATTTCTTGATCTTGATTCGACATTCTTGAAATTTTGATAGTCTCGAAAAAAAACTCATTGTTATTATAATATAATATTTACATATGTATACAGGGTTTATCTAAATAATGATGAAAATTAAGGTGGGTATTTGGAATAATTTTTTTTTAAACCTTTTTCGGAAAAGTTAGACTTTTGGGAAAATTAAAATAAAATGGATTTTCTTCCTTATTTTCTTTGTATATTGAACTGAAGACACGAAATTTTTTAACTACGCATTTTGAATTTTTTTCCTGAAGTATGCTTAGAAGGGGTTTGAAGTCAACTTAATTATTTTTTCTTACATTACAACTTTTTTCAGATAAACAGTTCTTTTCTAAGAAAACGGGTGAAAAGCCCAATTAATTCACAATTATCTCTAGAAGAAACAAAAATAAATGTAATACAAGCTCATATGAAACACCATTTTATTGAAATATAGCCGACCAAATTATGATTCTACTAGGTAGGAAAATAATTTACAACTAATACAAAAGTAAACAAACAATGAACTGAAACCTTTCGAATGTATAGTTTTATTCACAGATAATATTTACCAAATTCCATTCCATTAGCTTAATATACAGGGAATAGTATATTCTTCAACGAGTGCAGAATGATGGCTATTATTCTCGCGGATGAAGTTTCCAAAACGAGGGAGCGCAGCGAGTGAGTAAACAATAGCCATTCTACACAAGTAAAAGACTATACTTTCTCCACGACTGAAAAGAAAAAACTTCCAGTGAGGATCGAACCTCGATCGTCCGCGCCATAGTCAAGCACCACTAGGCTATAAAATAGAGCATATTTATAAAAATGTAAAGAGTGAATATATGTACGTAACTCATATTTTCAATCGGAACCTTTACATTTATAAATGAAATTAATTCCGGGAGGCGTACATATTCACTATCGCAACTGTTGTCCATTTTTTTCTTTTATAATACATAAAATTATGATTTTATAATTATTTTGACGTTTCAAACGACGCGCTGTCAGAAGCGATTTGCGTTCTTAGGTATTTGACGTTTCAAAGAGATGATTTGATTTATTCATTTTAATTCATTTTAGCGTGAATTCTGATACTAATAGAATGTGATTGGCTGACGAGAGTGAATTCTTTTTATTATTCACTGGTGTGAAGAATTTATATCATTATGCAGCTAAATATGTAAAAATAATTTGTGCGTTATTATTTAGTCGTGGAGAAAAGTTATTAGTTATTGCTACATTCACATTTTTCGAGATCGAGAAATCTCTATAAAAATTTCTCGATCTCGGAAAATCTGAAAGTGCCATTCTGGATCTCGTCAAAACAAAATTCAGTCTCGTCCAGAAAACATAATTCAGTCCCGTCTCGATATCGAGACTAGACGAGAAAGCTCGAATTTGGAGAGTTTCTTGAAACCCTAACTCTGCTACTTTCGTAAAACTTATCTTTTGGCTTAGTGAAGGTACTTTATAAAAATACTTTACCACTTCACCAAGGTGTTAGTAATGCTAATTTCACTGCAATAGCACATATCTTTAGCACCTAAAAGAGCAATAGGGGTAATTTTTCCGTAGCAGAGATTTTAAAGATTTTATAGACTTCACAAATTAACTTTCTTAAGTTCATTAACTTAAAGTTTTTTCTAGTTGATTGCTTGAAAGTTATTTGAGCTAATTTTTGTGTAATACTAGTGTTTTTCAATAAAATATTATGTTAATATTTTATTAAACAGCCTTCAGTACTTATACTTATGGGGACGTTACCTGTCAGCTACTGCAAATGAGCGAATGTTAAAAAAAATAATTAAATTAGTATTATAAACAAAATAAAAATATTTTCCCTTTAATAAAACGCATATTCTGCTTGCAAGAACAAAAGTGGGGCCTTATTGTTTCGATTCTCTATTAATAACTTGATTATTATAGTAAAAATTGCCTTATAGAGCCAGACATTGGTAAATTTTCCTACCTTACAGTCAGTCACGTAGCTATAGCTTTTACATGGGGAGGGTTTTGGTTTTTTTCATCTGATAGGTTTAGAAGGGGAAAGCTTTATTGAAGGTGCCGCCTAAGGCAAAAAAAATCGAGTGCCACGACCTAAAGCAATTTTTCAAGTTCAAGAAAAAATGTCAAGTTTTTTTTTAAATTATTTATTTGACTTGGCTACATCTAAAAGAAGTATTTTTACACATCGTTTTTCGTTTTGCCCCCTTCTGCTGAAATGGTTATAACCATGTATATATATTTTTTAAAGGAGCCGACCCTTCTCCGGCACCACCTCAGCCTCTTGGGCTTGTTGTGGATTCTCCTAACATTCTGACTACAGCCTATTCAGCCAATCCGTTCCCTGTATTAGCTCATACAGGCTCTTTACTGGATAGTTGTAGAAGTCTTCTGGAGTCATTTGGGGTCTTCCATTTAGTTTCTGCCTCCTGTGGTCCAGCGTCTCACAGTTGCAAAATATGTGCTGAGCTGTTTCAGTGTCAGATTCCCACAGATGGTTCGGGTCCGTTCATAAGCGTTGACGATCCTGCTCTTGCAAGTTCGTCAGCTTTTTCATTGCCTGCGATTCCTTTATGACCTGGGACCCACTCCAGTGTTACACTGTTCCGAGTCGCCAGTCTTCTAAGTTCTTCGCCGCATTCCCATACCAGCCGAGATGTTACCTGTATATTAATTTGGGAGCACCTATCTTAAAAAGTGATAGATGATTGAAAATTGAAGCTTTTATTAAAACAGAAAATCAATCTCACAAAAGTAAATTTAACCTCTTCAGCTAAATTATTCACAATTGTTGAGGAATCTATTTCTATTGCCACATCCCGATGAATACTCATATTGCGGCAGTATGCTAATAAAAAATTATTGTACCTTTATTGTATTTTCTATGGGGAGGGTTTGAACCCCCAAAACCCCTCCCTTATATACGTCCCTGCTTACAGTTGGCAGAAGCAAACGTGAACCCTGGTGGGCGTGTTCATGTCGTAGTTGTATTTTTGTAGTAACAATTCGATATTTTGAATCGATAACCAAATATCGATACCATAAATGTCAACTGTTAAGAGATATGTAAACAAAGTCAAACTTGCTAAAAATGTAACTACATATTAATAAAAAAATTTATATTGGACCAAAACTAAAACTACCGTTCGCCCTAAATGTCTATATTTTCAAATTACATGACTCTCTGGTGATGTCATGAACAAGAAGGGTCATGTTTCTATGGAAAGCAACAAAATATGAACTGGTTATAGTCCAGTGTTGCCGATGCAAAAATGAGAATTACCCGAACTCACTATTCAAGTCTTCGACCCCAGTCAATATGGAAAATCCCCAAAAACAATAGCCATTTTATATATCCCTTCTACAAAATATTCGAAAAACTATTGGATCCAAATTAGTGAAATTGTCTAAAATTGGGATAATCATCCTCGCTTTGACAACACTGATACAAAATAAATAAAATGATGTATGTTGATGAAATCACTCGGTCATATTATTTCGATTATATTTAACAACTACTAAGGGACAATCGTTAACATTGGCTCTTGATTGGCTGCTTGCGATAACCTTATTTTAGTTCGCATATTTTCCGGGGCTCATGTTTGGTTCTAACAACTGTAGGTATATGAATTTTTAAAATTAATTTTTTTATTGTAGGAATAACGCCACCTGTGAAGTAATGAATAGACCAAATGATTTTACAACTAGCTGTATACAAGTAAAAAGTACGATGAGTCTACTTGTGTACAATTCCACTGCGAAATCATTCCATCCGCACGTTGTAAATTTTCCAAGTGGATGTGAATGTATGTTTCAAGTTTCAGTTCAATAACACAAAAAAATTAGAAGCGTTCCTAGAAACAATTTTGAAAAGGAGCAACATTCACTGGAAGATGGAACATGACTATATTATTTTTAGTTATCGAATACTTTGATATTTTGTTTTGAATTTATATCCATTTAATTGTTAATAATGTATGTTAATTTTTTAATAGTATATGTTATTATTTTAACATTTTTGTATTAAGTATACTTCTGGGCTTTATTCTGGGAATAATACTGTTTACAATTGAGGACAATCGAATTGAAAAATTGCATGAGAATGTGTTTGCTGAAGCCTTTTTTTCTAGCTATTCAGTTTTGTCACTTCGTTAGTAGTCGCCTATTTTTAATGATATTCAAATTGAATAATAATTTGCTCAAGTGCTTTCCAACCTAGGATGTTAGTTCTTAGATAGTAAGGGAGCACAATTGTTAGACTATTTATGCGGGTACAGAAAAAATACTACAAGAAGGTGAACCATTTTTTGTTATTGTTCTTATTAAAAATGTGCTTTTTCTTTAGTTTCCGGCCAGGTATATTCTAGTAGTCGGTAGCCGGTAAATTGAAGTAATTCAGATGTCAAAGTTAATAGTTCACTACCTTATACTAATGAGGCGCAGTATAGTGGGTTCTATCCTGCAGATATACCAACCCCCTTTAGCTTTGGAATGCACTTCAATGTCCTTCGTGGCATATAGCCAGGGAAGCAGTTGCTGCTTCTAAGTGAACGTTATTTGATTTTCAAAGACTCTGTGAGGCGTTATAATAGTATTAAACTATTATCTTTGTTATCTATTTATAACACGCTTTACTAAAATGACATTTTATTTACAGGAAACTGTAAATAAATTAAGATGAAGTTATTTACCTCAGATACGGAATTTTATTGCAACAATTTAAAGCCAACTCAATCGTACAGCTTAAATTGGTGTTTTTCAAATAAATTATTCATGAATAAAAAGGTACACAGAAACAAACAAGGTATGTTTAATAAACTCCTCTTATATGCAGGGAAGCATGGGACACTCAAAAAATCCCCAAAGAATGGGAAGATAATCTTATATTGCCCATACATAAAAAGGGGATCAAACACTGTGCAATAATTATAGACCAATATGTTTAGCCCAAACCAGCTTTAAAATATATCCGAGAATATTAGAGATCCGATTAAGAAGTCATATAGAAGCAAAATTAGAAGAGGAACAAGCAGCTTTCAGACCAGGAAGGCAAGCAAATGATAATATATACATTTTAAGAAGACTAATTGATAATAGAATTGAAGCGGGAGAAGAAATGTATTTAGCATTTATAGACTTGAAGGCAGCTTTTGATACAGTAGAAAGAGAAAAATTTTTTTTGGGAGTTATTGGAAGACTTAGAAGTACCGAAAGCTCTAATTAATATAATTAAAAGCACATACGAGACTGTCAAATTAAGAGTGCAGATAGGAGGTCGAAGATCGGAAGAGTTTTCAATGAAAAAAGGTATAAAACAAGGTGATAGCTTAAGCCCACTATTGTTTGTTATTATTATGGACAGAATAGTGAAGGAAATGAAAAGACAAGGAGGAAATCTGGACACGATCATAGGGTACAGGAACATGGTACCGGTCAGACTAAGTAACCTACTATACGCAGACGATATCGTACTCATATCAAAATCAAGAAATAAAATGCAGAAACTAATTAACTTACTGGCAAGAGGAATATAAAAGATGAAAATGGCAATAAATACAGAGAAAACCAAAGTAATGATAGTAAATGAAAAACAGGGGAATAATTACGAGAAATAGAAATGTAATCACAAAACATTAGAAAGAGTAACAACCTATAACTACCTAGGAAGTATTTTAACAGAAAATGGAAAAATAGACGCAGATCTTAATAACAGAGCAAATAAATCAACAAGATTATATTATTCCTTAAATCGAACATTACTAAGCCATAAATACATTGATATGAAAACAAAGATGGAAATATACAACAAAATTACAGTACCAACTATAACTTATGCCAGTGGGAACTGGGTACTGCAGAAAAAGCATAAAACAAAAATAAATGCAATGGAAATGAAATATTTAAGGAGAATAGCTGGAAAAACGAAATGGGACAAAGTAAGGAACGAAGAAATCAGAAGCATAACTTATCAAGACCCAATAATATCAAATATTGAAAAGAAACAATTGAACTGGTTTGGCCACCTAGTAAAAATGAAGCAAGATAGAATAGCGAGAAAAGTAATGGAAATGGGAACATCAAGAAAAAGACAAAGTGGAAGAACCAAGAGGAAATGGATAGACCAGATTGAAGAAATTGGAAAGAACAAAGGAAAGTCATTAGGAGAGAAGAAGGCATTAGTCTGGGACAGAAAAGAATGGAAAACATGGGTTCAGGAAGAACTCCAATCCGACGCCTGAGAAGGCATAAGGATAAGAGAGAGGAAGAAAGATCGTAGGGTGTCACGATCTGATACACCAAGGAGAAAAACATAAAAGTTAACAAAATCAATGGAAAACGGACAAAACATAAAAGTGTGGCACAATAATAAAATAGTATATTATACACCAAGGTGGTGAAGACTATTATTATTGACCGAGCACCAAGATTATTTCGCCAGAGGCTTCGCCCCGAGCGGAACAATGTGCGAGGCCTATAAATTTATAAATGTCTTCCCCATGATGGTGTATATAAATTTTTTTCCACTCTTAGCCAAATTTAAGACAAACATTGAAAATAATTCACAAACGTACCACGAGAAGCGTTTACCCCGTCGTCTGACTGACAAGTACCTACAATGTCAGTTTTCACTTTTCACCTCGCTTTTCACTTCACAGCTAGTAGTGGAAAAATATTTACAGTTTACAAAAACGAGCATACAATAACTATAAACCGTACTGAAACATAAAATAAATAAAATCCGGTATCTCTGCATTGTTGACCGTCGAACCTCATACTCTGTATCTTTGCCTAATTTTGGCTTTTGGCTCTAGAGAGATTTTAAGCCACATAAATTTTGACACGTTACACGCTAAACGTTAAACTGAGCAAACGCAGTCTTTCTAAAATACCGGATGACATTTTTAATTATTTTAGTTTTTGAAGCCATAACCTGTGAACGACGTTACACGTTAAACGTTATTTTGTTTGGTGTAACTAACCTTAAACTTCTCTTCCTTCTTGCACCAATTAAGTCATCCATAACCTGATATTCTGAAATATTAATAATGTTGCTCGGAACTTGGACAAATTTGTAGTTGGTGCGCTTTGACTACGGAGGGCATTGTGGCCTTGTCAGCTACCCTCGAAATCTGAAATTCCAAGGTCATTTGTGGAACGAATATCCTCAACAATTACCTGCTCTAGATTTTGGTTTTAAATCAATATTGGCATAAGTCGAAACGAAATATCTTGGAACTAATTATATTTAAAAGTTTTTTTTCTAATTTTGACATATAAAGTAACACTTTTTAAAACTGATTGACATTATGAAACGTCTTACTTTTTGTAACTAGTTGCATAAAGTAAAATTTTATGCAATTGGTGACGAAAAATGTATTTCAAAATTAGTGACAAAAATAATTATTCTATTTATTAAACTGTTATAATACAAGTTAAAAACATAAATTATGAATTAATTATTTATTATAAATATTGATAACACAATTATTGCAATTATTCAAATTAATTCCCGACGACATATTTTTTCATTGCTCGAACTTGCTTGTTATTTGGGAAGCGGCGCACATTGCATTAGATGTTTCACCAAATATTTCTTGCGCTATAAGCTTTTTATTATTAATGGAATTTTCAACATATCCCTCCGCAACAGAGGTAGATTTCCAACCTCCATGCCTCTTTAATTTTAAAATCTCAGCGCCACTGTCTGCTAGGAAAGTGGCAGAGCTTCTTCTGAAGCAGTGGCCAGTATATAGAACAGGATTTGAAAGATCAAGAAATTGTGCAATAACTTTTGGCAGACTGCTAAATGTGTTAATTCCCACAGGATTTCAGGTACATTTTCCATTCGCATATTTTACAAAAAATCTGTTGTGTTTAAGAACCTGGGGACGCAACTTTTCTTTTCTTTTCTTAATATTTCAACAAGATTCGTATTTTCAATGACTCCAGTGGTAATTGCAAACTGCCGTATAACTTTTGCTTTTGAAGGTGGGATATCAACACGAAAATGGCTTCCTTCGTCTATAACATTTTCAACTGGAAGGAATGTTAATTCTGCTCTTCTGCATGCTCCTGCCATTCCAATTATAATTGCAACCTTAGCCATTAAGTATTCTTTGTCATCAGCTTCCACTAAAAATTTGGCAAAATCTTCTTTAATAAAAACTTTTGACTTTTTAGCACTGTACCCGTCCGCATACCTTTTAATATATGCTACCAAATTTGTATATTTTTTAAAATCAATATTCCTTTTCAGATTTAGTTCAGACCTTAACATTAAGTAAAGTGTCCATAATGTGGAAACTTGTAGATCTTTCTTACCCTCAAAATATGCAAGTAAAACTTTCTCATTAACATGTTTAATTTTCTTCTCATCACACCACGTAACAAATTTTTCGTATGCCACATCATAAACTGCCTTTGACTTTTTGGGAATTACTGATAAAAGAGCATTACCTGCTGCCTCTTCAATATCGCTTGGTAGCTCTTCAGAACTTGAATCAATCATTTTAAAAAAATAAAAATAAAAATATATCAATCTTGCTAAAAACCTTCCGTCTAGACTTTTTTACAAAATGTCAAACTGACAACTAACATGAAGTAACAGCAACAAACAACTGCTGTTTGCACCGGTTGCAGTTATCTTTTGGCTTTAGTAACTCATGATTAACTTTAACCATTGATAAAAAGTGAAGTGTTTTGCACCATTTGTGGTTAAGGTACTGGTTAGTAAATTATTTGTTTGGTGCTAGTTGGTATCTTGACATTTAGGAATAATTTGATAAACAGCAATTTTGTTGGTACTATTGGTGTCAAATATGACAACTATTAGATATTTATATTTGTAAAATTACCCAAACAAAAGGTAGGAGTTTTCAAAATGAGCGGAAAGAGAAAAAGATCAAAAAATTTCTTTCAAAATGAAAAAATAATTTGCTTGAATTTAATAAGAAAGTACCTACCTACAAGCACATAATAGAATGCAAGGAAACAGGTGCGCTAAGCTGGAAGGATAAGGGACAGGCCTGGACAAAGATTGAGGGGGAGTTTAATGCTCAATCAGATAGCTACAGATCTATAGATGTTTTAAAACGATTTCACACAAATAAAAAGAAAGAAATCTTTTTCTAAAAGTTGTTGCTTAAAAGTAATTTTCCCTCTGATATCTTCCAAGATTTCCAGGTCATCTTCATCTTTTTCAAAATTCATTAAATCCATATTTTATTGAAATATGAATTCATCTCGCAAATTCGCCTAGTACTTCAGTTGATTGTCATATTGACATAACTTTAATTAATAATTATATATCCCACCTTATCTGTGGATTAGATTTAACTATTAATTATAGCGTTAACTCAAGAATAAATGTCATGGTGCAAGGAACATTTTAATTTAACTAGTAATTAAAACTTAACCACAACTTAACTAAGACCGGTGCAAATGGCTGTAAATTCATGTTTTCCAAATTTTCATCAATTATATTGACAGCCATTTGCACCGGTCTTAGTTAAGTGGTGGTTAAGTTTTAATTACCAATTAAATTGAAATGTTCCTTGCACCATGACATTTAATCTTAAGTTAACGCTATAATTAATAGTTAAATCTAATCCACAGATAAGGTAGGGTTTAAGACATATAATTATCAATTAAAGTTATGTCAATATGACAATCAACGGAAGTGCTTGACGAATTTGCGAGATAAATTCTTATTTCAATAAAATATGGATTTAATGGATTTTGAATATGACCAGGAAATCTTGGACTTAGTATGTCCAAGATTTCCTTGGGATTCCAAGAAGAAGATATCAGAGGGAAAATCACTTTGAAGGGATGGATGCAACAACTTTTAGAAAAAGGTCTCTTTCTTTTTATTTGTGTGAAATCGTTTTAAAACATCTACAGATCTGTAGCTAAATGATTGAGTGTTAAACTCCCTCTTAATCTTTGTCCAGGCCTGTTAACAGGCCTGTTATCCTTCCAGCTTAACGCACCTGTTTCCTTGCATTCTATTATGTGCTTGTACTTACTTATTAAATTCAAGCACATTATTTTCTCATTTTGGGAGAAATTTGTTGATATTTTTCTCTTTCCGCTCATATTGAGAACACCAACCTTTTGTTTGGGTAATTTTACAAACAATATAAATATCTAATCGTTGTCATATTTGACACTACTAATACCAACAAAATTGCTAATTTTCAAATTATTCCTAAATGTCAAGATACCAACTCACACCTAACTCATAATTTACTAACTAGAACCTTAACCACAAATGGTGCAAAGCACTTCACTTTTAATCAATGGTTAAAGTTAATCATGAGTTACTTAAGCCAAAAGATAACTGCAACCGGTGCAAACGGCTGTGAATTTTATTTTTTTATTACTTTCTTCAGAATTAGAAAAAATCTTGTAGGTAGGTATGCAATACGTTACGAAATGAAATTTTGTGTAACTTGTGAATTTTTGCAAAACTCGCAAAAATCTCACGCGTTACACAAAATTAGGCATTTCGTAACTGATGGCATAAATAGCTATTATTTGCACATAGGAAGATGGATAAATTTAGAGTAGCATCTTTAATGTTAATCCGAATCTTCTAAAGGAAACTGATTTATGGTATAGACCGTTAAACATTTCGCTTAATTAGAACATCTTCAGTCATGTACGTATGGGACTCCTGAAGAATTTATTACTCGTTTCATTACCAGCATCTTGGTTTAATGAGACATAAGTGAAGCATTACTGTTTTTCTGAATATGTCGATGAAAATTTGTTCTTGTTTATAGAGTAACTTCACGGAAAACTCATACTTATATTCAATAATGTTGTTGATTTTAAAAGTATTGTACGTCCAAACAGCTTTCGACACTCGCTTGATAAGAGTTATATCTTTTTCGCTGCTCGGTGAATTTTTATTTTCTAATTATTGGTTACCGTATCGGACCACACATATACTAACTAGTTTCTTTCTCATGAGGTTAGTTATGGTGAACAATGATTGTAGTTCTATTCCATAATTTTGTTCTTAATTCCTAAAGTTGGTAATATTTAAATCAGATTTAGGAATTTCTAAATGGAGGTTACGTTTCACCACGCGCTACCGTTGAATGATAAGTTATTTTTCACTCAACGGCGCTACCTAAGATAATAGAGCGTTTCCAAGTGACATCCTTCCACGCCATTTTGTCAATTGATCACTGACAACCTTCAGAATGATGGATGAAAATGGAATTTTTCGGCAACCGCTAGGAAAGTACCCGCTTCCCGGAAGCATTTTCTCTGAGAAAGTAGAAGTTTTCTAGACTATACCGGGAAGAATTACATCGTTGTTGTCATTATATTTCATAACCAAATAATAATATGAAGATCTAGATAGGTATGCTTCAGAAAAATGCAGTTATTACTATAGCAAACGTATAACGACTTACCAATTTGACATTTTACTTTTTTAAAGTTTTTATGGTTTTTAGTAGCGATTATTGCAATAAATATTGGAAAGCATTTCCTACATTCAGTCAATCAAATCCATCTTCACTGACCACCCAGCTGTCCAGAATATATACTACATCTATCAAACTTTCGTTGCTAAAGATATAACAGTTCCTCTTATCTGGCTTCCATCTCACATCGGAATTGATGGTAACGAAACTGGGGTCCGCCACGCGAAAGAAGATACCTTTAGTAACAGACCAAAACACATAATATAACTCGTAACCGACCTCAAGTCCCACTTTCCAAGATACTAGTATCTAAAATAATACTAGCCCATTTGAAATTCAATTATAATGATTATGGTTAAATACTCCATACATATGTTTCCAAAACTGACTCCGGTGTTGGTTGTGCAGTTTCCACGAAGCATGAACTCATTAGCTCCTTCACTCTACCTTCAATGTGTAGCGTTCACACAGGCGAGCTCCAAAGCATTTTTCAAGCCCCAAAAGCATCTTCCTACCCCACAAAAATATTGCAATATGCTCTGACTCCCTTTCCTCCATTCAGTCAATCTTCACTGACCACCCAATTTCCCAGAACATACAAGACATCTATCAAACTCTTGTTTCTCAAGATAACAGTCTCTCTCATCTGGCTTCCTTGTCACATCGGAATTGATGGTAACGAAATAGCGGACCGCCACGCGAAAGAAGCTGCCTCTAGTTACAACCCAAATCACATTGTCCAACTCGCAACCGACCGTAAGCCGTTCCGTTCCGTTCCGTTTGCCATAGCTGTAATGATATAGGTAAAGGTAATGTCTGTTGAGTACATACTGACTGACTGCAAACAATTTTCCGCTGCATATCAACAATTTGACCTAAGGCATAACCTCAAGGAAATGCTCCACTACCCCACCGAGGTCAAGAAATTCTTACAGTTTCAGAAAGCTACTCATATCTACCATAAGATCCAAATTGAAATTAGTAATGATTGTTATACAACTTGTAAATATTTGTAACTATTTTTTTCTGTGCCAATGCCAATGTTCCTCCTATCTCTGGTTCGTTTGTATGGCTATTCTAGTGGTATTTGTCAGCTTTTTCTGCAGCATCTCGAAATATAACTATCAGTAATAGGCCAGTCATTATATACATTTAAAAGTGAAAATGAACCGAGAAAGCCAAATTTTGGATATCACGTGGGGGGTGGCTAGAAAAGCTTAAGTTCAAATTGTCGACCAAAATAACCTTGTGCAATTTCCGCCATCTTGAAAAAACCCTTAAATTCAGCTTTTTCATCATAACTCGGTTCCCCGTTGAGATGCGAAATTTTTTATGGATTACTTTTTTGTTGCTCTTCTCGCGATCTACAATTAAGGTTCCATGCATTTTTCACGTATCGATCGTCGTTTTCGAGATATCGATCAAAAATATCAAAAATTTGGGGAGAATTTTTTTTTTCGCTTTTTACTTTTTTCTGGTGGAAGATATCGAAAAATGGTTGAAATAAAACTTGTAGAGCGTGTCCAGACCTACAAACTAGTTTTTTTATTTCTCATTTCTGACAAAAATTACGACCTCTAGCGCGCCACAAAGTCAGTGAAACTGTGCCCGGTTTTTATTTAGCCGCTCGCTCGGTTGTATCCACGCGTCAAAATGGATGGAAAATGGTTCAGGGAATTATTGCAATACAAAAAAAATTCATAAACCAGCCAAATTAGAAATCAAATACATAAAATTTATTGATGGAATAATTTTTATGCAGCAAACATAATGATTACAAGTGGTAATTTTTTTCACACGTTTTTCGTCGTTTGGATGGTCCTGGCTGTTCAAGTTCCTCTAATCCGTAGACTCTTCGAGTCGTGAAACCTCTTCAATCGCAGGAAATGATGTTGTGACGGTCGAAAAATCGTAATCATCGTCATCGTCGTGATCGTCGTTGAATAAAATTTCGACTCTGGCGACATGTCTGTCCACTGCAGTGCAGGCAAATAACGGAGCAATGGATTCCTGCTTTCCTGCAGCCACAAGCAGCTCCACACTTTCCTTTTCATTTGCACGAAATGAGTTTCAAAAGTTCAGGTGGAGCGGGTGCGGCTGTGGTGCAAATTGGTTCGAGCCCGTTATTTGTTTGTCGCCAACCCCATTCTTGAGTATCTTTAAAAATTCCGAGCCACGTTTGTACTTGTAAATATGTCCGGAAAACGTGTTGGCGGACTGCACTTTCCGTTGGTGGGAGCAGTGAAAGATTATTCGTCTTGCTTGTCGTCATTGATTTTGCGAAGCGATGGAATCGCAAAATATCCATCGTCGTGTCCTCTTTACGACAACCATAAAGAGCGATAAGGAACAGCTTTCCCGCGCAAGCTTGCATCTCCGGATCGACCTGGAATGCTACGAATAAGGAGCAGATGTTCCGGCACGAACACGAAAAAGGGTCTTTTATACCTGACCCACGCCCAAACTCTAGCGGTCGCATAGTCACGTGCTCCATGGCGAGACGCCATGACGCGCCATGGAGACGCGTCGGGCGCGCTGGGGCCGACTTTGTGGCGCGCTGGAGGTCGTAATTTTTGTCGGAAATGAAAAATAAAAAAACGAATTTGTAGGTCTGGACACGCTCTACAAGTTTTATTTCAAACATTTTTCGATATCTTCCACCAGAAAAAAGTAAATAGCACAAAAAAAAATTCTCCCCAAATTTTTGATATTTTTGATCGATATCTCGAAAATGACGATCGATACGTGAAAAATGTATGGGACCTTAATTGTAGACCGCAAGAAGAGCAACAAAAAAGTATTACATAAAAAATTTCGTATCTCAACGGGGAACCGAGTTATGATGAAAAAACTGAATTTAAGGGTTTTTTCAAGATGGCGGAAATTGCACAAGGTTATTTTGGTCGACAATTTGAACTTAAGCTTTTCTTGCCATCCCCCACGTAATATCCAAAATTTGGCTTTCTCGGTTCATTTTCATTTATTTCCCGATTTTTCCGACGTAATGACTGGACTATAATAATATAACAAGAGAGTGAGAATAAATTGAAAATAATTTGACAGATTTT
>CAJUYH010000777.1:57809-86343 GCA_910591685.1 Galerucella tenella
AATTTATGGAACTTGCGAGTTATTTTTTGATCCACAATTTTTCGAAGTAGTTTCTGAAATCTTTTTTGTTATTTCTGCATCAGAAAAGGTACTAAACCGAATATTTTTTTCACTGGTCAAAATCTGACATTTTGGTGGTTTTAACCAATAACAATACATTATTCTAGCCAATCATTCGGTATTATACTGATAAAACTGCTTCCTCATCGATAATACCTTGTTTACATTGAAACGTCAAAGTTTTACTTGGAATTTGTCATTATTGACTACTAAAAGTGCTTCGAAGTTTATTGAAAAATAAACACAAACCGATTCAGTGCCATCACCCAAGAGAATATTGAACATTAAATACAAAATTCCACTCCACAATTGAAGAAAAAAATAATCTTCCCAAATACAACTCGTTCTCCAAATTTCATAACATAATTTTTTATTTTCATCACTCAAACTTGTTTATTTGAGGCAAAAACTTTCAAACAAACCAAATTTAGATAAAATCCCTCGTCCTAACGGACTCGTGATTTTATCAATCGATTTGTTCTTATATTTTTGCCAAATAAACAAGATTTCGTGGAAAAGAAGAAATTATCGATAAAATTTGAAGCACTCGTGCAGACTTGGGTCGAGTACTGAAATTTGGCATTCGAATCCTGAATACTGTATTCTAAATTGTATTCGAATACTCAAGATTCGAATACAAAGAAAAAAAGTATTCGAATAACGCTGTATTTGAATACCTGGATTCATTTAAATAGGAATACTTTCCGAATATTCCAACTAAAAAGAAAGATATGCGCACTTTAAACTTATAGTTTATAGGTAACAAAACCATTAATAAAAATTTGAATGATTAATAAAATTCTTTTCATTTAAATAAAAAATAGGAACCAATTAATATCATATGACGACGCACAGGGAATTAAATATAAAGAGAAAAATCAAGTGTTTCCTATCCCGTTCGCCTTCTACAAAACCAACATTTCAAAAAGTTCGTCACCCAAATTTTGACGCTATGGCGTATTTATCATACCCGCAAAAGAAAACAATCGTTCTACTGAGAAGATGGAGATATGGAGTTATACCTAAAAAATATTTGTTTAATTAAAGGGTAATAATTCAGCATCTCCAAAGCTAATCTTTTATCTTCAAGATATTGCAAAAGGTTAAGTTGAATTTTTGTATTCGAATACTGGGATTCAAAATTGGTATTCAGAATCCAGAATACCGAGTACCGACAAAAAAAGTATTCAGTCGAATACCAAATACAACAATGTATTCGAATAGTATTCGAATACCAGCCAAGTGTATTCTGAATGGGATTCAGAATACTGAGTATTCGAATACTACCCAAGTCTGCACTCGTGGTATTACCTTTGATAATTTTCACCCATTTTATATATCGCGTTGACACAATAAGATAATTATTTTGACAACTATCTGACACTTGCTAGACAAATAAAAGCCACAGTGATTATTCCCGAGAATAATCACAAGAGATTTATTCCCACTATAATAATGACATAATTGGTTTAAACTTACCCTTGTGACAAATAAAGAAGCATTTCATTGGTTTTAAGAAACGTCAAAAAATAATCAATCAAATAATACTATGAAGATATTGAATTTCTTTGAGCATACTTATTATGCTTTCGCAATAGTTGGTTGGTCGTTGTATCTTTAGAAGACTATCAAAAGCAGTAAACCTTGAATTGGAAAATAGTTCACAGCAAATGGACCAAGGCTGATAAATGAACAATTTAACAAATTTAAATTGCTCGACTAAAATATCAGCATAAGCAAGCACTCTCATATAATAATTCATCTAAAAACATAAATGGAAACCAAACAATATTCTAATGTCACTTGTGACTAGCACTTAGCCTTTGAATGAACCAATCCTGGTACATTATGCCAGAAGTCTAAGGCTCTTCTTGCTGTCCAGGTATTTAGTGTTTGTTTGGCAAAACTTATTGCGATGCCAATAGTAGGTTCTAGTTCTAGTTCCATGCCAGAATGGCCAGGGATCCAGCCAGACCAGCAATACGTTACACACAAAGACATAAGTCATAGAAACAAAGTTGCCAACCGAAAGTTCATGAAATCCTCACTACGTGCGGACCCTAAAAAGTCCACACAATCTTATTTTCACATCTATTGATGTATTTTCATGATTATAATTGAAAAAGTATACAATAGTACCTACATAAACTGCATTTTTTCCATATAGGTACCTAATTGATATTTCAACTGTAAGCAAATATTAGATATAGATTAAAAAAATATGGAATAAGCATTAGAAGATTATTACATAGAATACAATAGTACTTTTTTAAAATTTCATTTTCATACACGATGTCTTTAGGATGTTAGTATTAGATAAATTTGAAACGATTTAAAAAAGACATCTTATTTAGGGTCTAAGACGTTCAGACTTAGATAAGGTATAAAACAAACGTTTCCAAGACGTCTTGTGCTATCTGGATTTTTGAACTGCTTTCAGTTCTCGTGGTCAATGAGAAATCATGTCCTTTTATCGAATCATCATTGGCCACAGCCATGGCGAAAGTGGCAGCCACGTTATAAAAATAAGCGATTTATTTTGGAATTCTAGAAAACCATTTCGTCCACCCTGACAAAATAGCTATTTATACAACTAGTTGCAAAATGAACGTGTTTTTGCACTAGATGTGTGCAAAAAACACGGCGTTTTGCATCGTGTTTATATACAAGATTTTTTGTAATTCAGTTGATGAAAATAAAAAAAGATAATTTTCATCACGTTTCATTGAAATTTTAAATACTATCAAAGCCATGCTTGTTTGTTTCTATGGGGATAACCATTACAACAATGATCAAAACCTCAAATGTTAAGACCTATTTGTCAAAATAACCACATTTATCTGTTAATTATGTCCATTCTGTCTTTAAAAATGAGCGAATCTGAAGAGTCCGTACCTTCAGAAGTTGAAGAAGTTGCAAAAGCTGTTGTAGCAAATTTGCTGCCAAGTAAGTCAAAAGCAGCATATGAAAAAGCTTATTCTAACTTCCAAAAGTGGTGCTAAGTGAAGAAGATAAATACTGAAAAAACGGTATAAGAAAAGGTTCTTCTTGCTTATTTTTCATACAAAGCCAAAATATTCCAACCGTCGACGATGTGGAGTCACTATTCGATGTAACGAACAACAATCTATGTCAATAAAAATGTGGATATCAGTAAGTTTACAAATTTGATTGCTTTTTTGATATCGGCCAAAAAAATCAAAAACATTTAGTAAGGAAGATTTCAGAAGATTTTTAATAGAAGCTGATGATCACATTTATTTGGTTTTGAAAGTAATTTTTATAGTTGGGATAGCAGGAGGTTGCCGAAGAAATGAATTACTAAGTATGCGGACCGAGGATGTTAGCGACTGCGGCTCTTTTATTAAAATAAGCATTCCAGGTACGAAGACAAAGATTGAGAGAATTTTTACAATAACCGAAGGTGATGTTGATGGAATTAATCTGACTGCGTTACTCCGAAAATACATTCAAATGCGTCCAAACCATGTAAAAAATAATCGTTTTTTTCTCGGATATCGAAACGGAAAATGCAATATTCAACCTATTGGCATCAACACATTTTCTGACATCCCCAAAAAATAGCAACATTCCTTGGCTTGCAAAATCCTAAATTATACACTAGTCATGCATTTCGCAGATCGTCTGCAACGTTACTGTCAGATGCTGGTGATAATATACAAACGTTGAAAAGGCATGGTGGATGGAAGTCCAACGCTGTTGCTGAAAATTATATTGACGAATCTATCAATGATAAAAGAAAAACAGCTGTGAAGATACTTGGGCAAAATACATTGACAAATATCGACAATATCGCAGTTCCGAAACAAAGTACATCGACAAGCATAACAATGAATTCAAACGTGGCTGAGTTTTTTAACAATGATGTATCATCTGGGGTTTCATCTATGTCTACAAGTAATGAACAAAAGGTAGCAGTATTCCATGGCAATACGTTTCAAAACTGTACGTTTAATATTTATAATAAATTACAGTGATTTCTCAATAAAAATATTATAATATGTAGATGTCTAGTTAATTTAATAATAAAACTAGGTATTCTTAGTAAAAATAAATTGATTTGTTGTCCCTGAGTGACAAAATGAACCACGTTTTGCAACTAAAATAAGTGTCACAATGATGACATCTCGTTAGTGAATTGCAAAAATATATAAATTGAATATTCAATAGAACCGAGCTCAGTTTTCAAAGGTGCAACCAATTTGTTTTTGAACTACGATCACCAGTGACGAACAGTTCAGTAGAACTGTTTGTGAACTTTGTTTGGTATAACCGGCTCTTAATTTGAAAACAAAATAAAGTTTTGGAAACCAGTAGCGTCACTAAGGAAAAATTATGGTTGAAATCATAGCTCGTTTATTACAAAAAAAAGTCAACACCTTGCATGTCGTTAATTTCACACATGTTCATAGAAACTTTTCGTCCACAAAATAACTTTCGAAACACCCTGTGTAATGTGGTTCTGAAAAAAATTTCGATTTCTGTTGAAAACTTGATTGATAAATTTTAAAAAAATTGTTTTATAATACGCTCCTGTGTACTCTTTGTGTACAGCCAGCCGGGTAAGAGATTTATCAGCTGGGAATTTTTATCTTCAAATCGAGTGATTTTTAGCGACCATGAATCTTTTTCTAACTGTTAGTGGTGAAGCATCTTCTCGCCAACCACATGTTGAAATCAACACTTGAAAACAGACTGCTATCATGTGGTATAAGTGAACATTACCATTTTCTTTAATTAAAATGGTACGTATAAAAAAACTAAACACTAATGACTCGTGACTGTCAGAGTGCTTGTATGTGTTCACTTTATTTGACGCTTCTATCTGGAACTGGAATAGGTGTTTTGTAGCTGCGTGACAGGACGGCTTATTTAGTTCATTTCAACAATAGATTTTTTTGAAAACATCTAAAAATTTATACAGGATATTTCTTTCTCTCTTAAGAGTGTATTTATTATTGCATCAAAACAACTTCAATATGAAATTATTTTTCCATGTACAGAGAGTCCTGAATTGGATGGTTTTGTAGGGTATCTGAAAAGTAAAAAGTAGTTAAGATGTCATTTCTCTTTTTTTTGCCAATCAAGCCATACTTCAACCAAGTTGTTTAATTTCCAAGGTAAACGGTGATTTTCCAAAATTGTCTCCAACTGCTATCTCAAATATATTCTTTATCTATCTAGATTTGAAGCTTGTGCAGAAGAATTTTTGATAGAATAACCGAAGAAGAGCTCAAAGCAGTGTACAATACATACTTAGGGAGTTCAGGTTAAGATACGCTTCCATTTACACATTTTGCAGGCACTTGTCCTGCTGCGACATGTGTGGTAACATGTCGAGCGTACTTTATGCTGCATCTCTGTGCTAGGAGCATGTCGTGGTGCTGTGCGATTTTTCTGCAGGGGAATGTAGTTTGCAGCAGTCTGCATTAACATTTTTTGAACATGTCGCGTACTGTTTCCATTTATACAAATACCCGGCACTTGTCTTAGAACTTGTTCCGGCACATGTCGTGATACAAAGTTGAAGTGATGGAAACTCACCTTTCAGTAAGCATGTAAAGAGCTTCGGTATTTTTGATTATAATTTTTAGTACAAAAATCAAACTGCCCTGGTAAAGCTATAGGTATAAATTAAGTATTTTTTCCACTACTAGCTGTGAAAATGACAATTATTGCCTCTTCTACCCAACTGAGAAGTTGAATTTCTCTATTAGTGGTTAATATTTTTTCCTATTATTAACCTAGGTCAATAATGGACAAATTCAAATGAGTATATTGAGAATATAGGGAAAGTAGCTCAGGAAAATCATGTGCAACATAACTTTGTATACCCAGGAAATTGTCTTTAACATATTTGCTGCTTGAAATTACATATCAAGATGAAATTATTTCAATAACAATGCCATTACTTTAAAATTCGCGCTCAACCATAAATGACTGATGACATATCGAGTACGTTCATAATATATCGAAAACTGACAGTGTAATCGTCAGTCAGACGACGGGTAAACGCTTCTCGTGGTGCGTTTGTGAATTATTTTTTAAGTTTGTATTAAATTTGCCTAGTAGTGGAAAAAATTGTTTACACCATGATGGTGAAGACATTTATAAGCCTCGCACCTTATTTTGGTGCTCGGTCAATAATAATAGTTTTCACCACCATGGTGTATAATGCATTCTGTATCTGTAGAGTGGGGAGGGTGAGTGTGTAGGCTCACAGCACTTAGGCCACATGTGACCCATTGTACATCCTCCCGAGGAGTTGTCCTCCTAGGTCATTGTCCATCCTGTCCTTCTCAGGAAGGTGGTCAGGTCACTAGGAGACATCTCCTTTATATCGGCAGGTGTAGGCCAAGACTCACCGAACACACACTCTCTTATTGACGATAACTCCGGACACTCGTATAAGACATGCCTGACAGTTTCATCTTCCTGTTCACACATCCTGCATAGAGGTGTGTCCACTAACCCCATAGTATGGAGGTGTTTCCTTAGTTGACAGTGACCAGTCAGAAATCCTACTGTTAAACGTAGGTTTTTCCTGGTCATCGCCTAATATTTCTTCGGCGCCAGCTTTCCAGGGTCGCCCAGGGTGATCCTGGCAAGACTGCATCCTTTGATTCCATCCCATCTCTTAAGGGATTGAGCATGGGTGTAACGTTTGGCTAGTTCCGCAATTGTCGAAGTCGTTAGGCCGTAGGTGTCACTGGGTCCTAGAATTTTCAGTCCAGCGGCTTCCCTGGCTAAAGAATCAGCAATGCGATTTCCTTTACTCCTGTCGTGCCCTTTAACCCACCTCAGGATAATATTGTTATCTGCCGAGGCGTCAGCTAAATCTTGGTGGCACTCTAGTACCAGCCTCGATATAACACGTTGTCTGTTCAAGGCTAATAGGGCTTGTCTACTATCAGTGCAGATTGTTATGTTTTTTCCAGAAGTTCCTCTTCTGGTTAGTTCTTTTGTGGCAATTGAGATACCAGCCAGTTCTGTTTGAACCACGCTGGTATTGTTTCCCATTCCCCACTTAATCTTGAGGCTCAGTGCTCTCGAGTAAACTCCACATCCTGAGCCTTCTTTCATTTTTGAACCATCTGTATAAATGCGTATTGCATTTGCTGCGTCTGGTTCTGTGTTCTCTTTTATTTGAATTTTGTAGGGTTTGTTAAACAGAAACCTGGGTTCAATTGCATCGTTGGCTGCCTGCAGCAGAGGTAGCGCAGTGAGCGCTTCCTGCCATAGGCTCAACCTCAATTGGCCCACTCCTACTTCAGGGTTTACACCAGCCGTGCGCAATCGTACCATGGCCATTAACGCAACCTCCTTGACGTGCAAGTCCAGAGGGGTCAGACCAGTAATTAGTTCCATTGCTGCGGTTGGTGTTGTTCTCATGGCTCCTGTGATGTTCAGACAAGCCATTCGCTGTATTTGATATAATTTTTGGATGGCCGTTGCTTGTAGAACTTTCGGTCCCCATGCAATTGCTCCATACGTTAACATGGGTCTTATTATTGCAGTGTAGATCCAGGTGACCACACGGGGTGACAGACCCCATGTGCGTCCCACTGTCCTCCGACACTGTTCATAAGCCACATATGCTCTTTTTGCTCTGTTGTGTAGATGAGAGTTCCATGTTAGCTTCCTGTCGAGGGTAATACCAAGGTATTTCACCTCTTCCGAAAAGTTTAGTTTGCTTTTGAAGATTTCGGGAGGTTTCAAACCCGATAAACTTCTTTTCCTGGTGAAAAGGACCATCTCAGTCTTTCTGGGATTGATCGACAGTGAGTGTTCCTTACACCATTTTTCAATTAATTTAAGCCCATCCTGCGCTCTGTCGCACAGTGTGTTCACAAATTTGCCAGTCTGCAAGATAACTATGTCATCTGCGTATGCAATTGTGTAGAATCCATTGTTGTTGAGGTGATTAATCAGGGTGTCTAGGACTATGTTCCACAGAAGGGGTGATAAGACTCCTCCTTGTGGACATCCCCTCATGACCAGTCCTCTTACTGTGATGTCTTCTACATTGATACTTATTGCTCTACTAGAGAGCATCTTGAGTATCCATTCTCCTACTACCAGAGGTACATTCCTGGAGTTGAGTTGTTGGGTAATTGTTGGAAAGGTTGTTTTATCAAACGCTCCCTCAATATCTATGAATATACCCAGGGTGGATTCTTTGTTGTCCAATGATCTTTCGATTCTGCCAACCACTTGGTGAAGGGCCGAATCAGTGGACCTTCCCGGAGTATATGCATGCTGATTTGGATGAAGTGGGTTGTGAACTAGCACTTCATCTCTTATATACCGCTCGCATAACCTCTCCATTGTTTTTAAAAAGAACGATGTGAGACTAATTGGTCGGAATGCTTTTGGTAAGGTGTAGTCCATCCTACCTGGTTTGGGTATAAATACCACTCGTACTTCTCTCCACTTACTGGGAATATACCTCAGAGCTAAAGAGGCTCTGAAAATTCCAACCAGGTGCGGCATAAGAATATCAATTCCCCATTGAAGTAGGGCTGGTCTTATTCCGTCAGGTCCTGGTGACTTGAAGGGGGAGAAGCCCGATATGGCCCACCTTATCTTGTCCTCATCAATTACTGCACTAGCAGATTGCCAGTCGTATTGTGAGGGTGTTGTTGGTACTTCCGTCCAGTTTGACGTTCCAGGAAAGACAGAACCTGGGAAGTGAGTTTCCATAAGAATCTCAGCGCTCTCTTGAAGGTTGGCGGCCTTGTCGCCATTTTCCCTTGTCAGGATGCCGATACTCTTATGGTGGTCGTTTGAGAGTGCCTTCTGTAGCCTAGAAATTTGTGGGAAGTCTTCGACTGCCTCACAATAGGCTCTCCAGGCTTCTCTTTGCTTTTGTCTGCAGACTTTTTTGAACTCTTTGAGGTTGGCTTTATACATTCCCCAGTCCTCTTCGAGTTTTGTTCGTTTTGCCTTGTTAAAGGTCGTTCTCGCTGTCTTTCTGAGGTGTTCCAGTTCAGGGCACCACCAGGTATTGGTCGTGCCACCTGTCTGAACCATCCTCATAGGACAGGATTCCTTATAGGCAATGTCTATTTTGTTTTGGATAGATACTGTGTACCTTTCCAGTTCCTCATTATTGCTGGGAGTCAGGACCTCTGTTTCCCGCAGAGCACCTCCTAAGAGTCGATTGTAGAGAGCTACATCCGTCCTCTTCGGGTCACGGGATTTTACAGTGGTCCTGAGATCCTGGCTTACCGTATAGGTCAGCCAGCGGTGGTCTGACATAGAAATATGATCCTGTATAATGCATTATTATCACATATTTTGAAGAGAACAGATACGAATCCCGGTAAAACATCAAACGATTTTCAGCTCCGTCGTCAATGACTTTGGACCTTTAACTCATGATGGCCGCGATGTTGCCAGTTTAAAATATTTTCTGAATTTCTTACCAAATTGCTCTGTTGGCTCGGGTACAATTACAATTTCCAGTGCCGGATCTAGTTTTCTCGGAATTTTCCACTAAATCTTTAAAACTGCGCCATGAATTAAGACAATAATCATAATCGAATATATATTTATGGATTTATTTAATACCTATATGTACATTCTTATGATTTGTTATAAATAGTCATTACTCTTGGGAGATTAATTAATAAATACATTTTTAGATAACACAAATAATTACAAAAATCAACCAAATTTTGAAATACAAATAATTCTTAATTTGTTTATTATCAAAGGGAATACAATATACACCTATGCAAGAGAGAATTTCGATAATAATTTGTAGCACCAAAGTTAATATCAAGAACTTTAGAATTTGTTATATCATAGGCGGGGATATTAAATTACATACTCTGATCCTTTGGAAATCGAAAGAACTTTATTTTTATTTCGAAATGAAATTCATTTGGACAGTCTCTGTATGAACAATACACTCCGCCGTGATGTTTATTCATTTTATAAGAATAATTTATTTATTTATTCATTTAATTACAATATCCTCGGGCAAGCCCAATTACAGGATAAGGACAAACACAGGATAATAATGACAGGTGAGAAAAAAAATAATACAATGCAGTATTAGGGAAAAAAAGTAAGCACTCATATACAGCTAGGCACTCACAAAAATAGACTTACACAAACATTATATGCGAAGTGAAATCTTTCCTATGAATTACCCCAGAGAAAGATTCGTTTTATTTGTCTATTATTTGTGCAAAAAATATCTATGTTTGACTCAATCGAGGAGTATTCAATGATAAGTTGGTTTAATGGTGAAAATTTGTAAGCGTTTGTCCTATGTGGTAATTCATAGAAAAGGCTATTGGTTCTATAATTTGTTCTAGGAACTCTGAAATTTGGTAGCGATACAATAATATCACATTTAAAAATATAATTGACAATTTTATATAAAAACATAATTGAATGCATTGAGCGACGACGAAGTAAACTATTGCTATTAAAACGAGAATAAAAGTGTTCTTGAGGTGTGCCTCTAACAGGATAAAGACCGTCCATTATATAAGAAGTCGACTTAAAGTATCTTCTTTGTACTCGTTTCAAAGCCGAAACTTGAATATTATAATTCGGGCTCCAAATAACACATGCATACTCCAATTGAAATCTTACAAATGCCGAGAACAAAATATTCAATGTGTTAATATTTTTGAAACATTTCGCATTTCTAACTATAAAACCCAGCGACCGATATGCTGCAGAGACCGTCTTTTGTATATGAGGAACAAAAGATAACCTTTGATCAAAATAAATCAAAATAATAGTCTATACCACCATATTTTCATAGTTAATATTACCACAACGCACAATCGATTAGTCAAATAACACAATTAATATCGCCGATTGAACACCTCCAAACAATGAAGCAAACAAAACTGGCGTTATGAATTTTGAGCATGTTTTGACGTTTTGATTAGGTTAGGTTTGGTTAACCGTCACCGTTATTGTGCATGGTTGCCAAGGATATGGTTGTGAAAAAAATATATATTTATGGTATGATTTTTATACATTATAATCTTTTCAATTGTATAATTCGTTTAATGTTAATAGAATTGATTTAAAACAAGTAATTATCGAATATTTATATCTGTATAATTATTACACTTAAAAAATGCTTATAAAATATTTGACCTATGATCGTAAATTGAAGGAAATATTATGCAAATTGACAACTCTGTTGAGAAATTTCGCGAAGCAGCCCGAACGGAGTCGACATAGGACGATGGGCAATTGAATGGGTATTTTACTGTTCTCTGTCAAGCCTTCGTATCTGTTCTCTTTATAATCTTTGCTATTATCCACTTCCGTCACTAAAACCGGATCTAAAACACGGATTTGACATTTACAAATCGTCACTTTAAACACAAACAACTGTCAACTGTGAAAAATTTAACTTTTCAAAAGCGGTCTGAAACTTAAGTTAACTAAATATATCATATCAGGTGGAAAACGATCAAAAAAGGGAAAGAATAAACCCAAATTTACAGAGTGTCCGTTTCAAAAACAGAAGTTTATTTATATCATACCTACTAACCTACTACCCACTAAAAATAAATTGTATACTGTCCCGAACTGTCCTCCGGTCAATCCATAGAAATACCCTGTACACCCCAATAAAAAATCTCAGAAACGTATCTACAGCGGCAGAACGTTGCAAAGGTTAAAAAAATGGGGATAAAGAGTACTTCCAAGGTCTCAAAAGAGCCATGCTGATTCAGTTATAATATTGTTTCCTCTTTTTCACACAGTTTTAATGGAAGCGGTTCCTGAGTAGAGTTGTAATGTCTCATTAAATATGAGCTGGTGAGATTGGAAGGACATTTCTAAAGTCAATGTGTAGACATGGAAAAAGCAAGTTTGTCAGATACATTTTCCCAGTATACAAATGTTATATTTTTCTTACTTCAGTAGACTAAGACTATTAGTACACGTGATGGTATTAGAAAACTGACAACTTTTTGTAGATTACTAAGCAACATGAAAGTTGTCAATATGCCCGGTGAAACGGAAGAAGAACTAAAGTGATCCAATTAGGTAGAGTATCTTGCATTGGAATCATCTAAGTCGGTTAGTTATTCATGCAATCCACCACGTAATTAATTAATTAGTATTAATTAATCAGTTATTCCCGTCAGGGGCGCTGTGACTTATTTTGTTTTTAATTGCATAGAGCAGTATTTTATTGCAACTAGATTTGATTGTACTATAACTATTCGCTGAACGACCAGTGAGTTTTATAAATTTTTATAAGTATAATTAATTAGTAAATTTGGAAAAAATAATTATCTGAAAAAATTGAGGAGTGTTGCGATATCAATAAAGGGGATTCGTTTTTTAAAATGGATAAGAATGAATTCAAAATAAAAGTGAAAATAAAATAAAATAAACTGGAATTAGAAATAATGAGATATGATTGATGCAGAACAAAAAATATCATCTGTAAGTTCCTTGTGGCATTATTTATTATTTTCTCTTATTTTTTGGGAATCCAACCACAATAATGTTTTTTATTGGAACTTTAGTTCTTTACGCCAGGTTATGTTTGAGCGACCAGGGGTCGCGACGCAAAAGATCTGACCGTTACGCGTTACGTTACGCTACGTTATGTTACATTGCTTCATTATGTGCCTTACTTTTGCGTGATTGTGCCTCCTTAGTCTCTCTCTCGTTTACGAAGCAGCGATTCATAATAATAAATATGCTCCTACCCGGATTCGAACCCGGGCCGCCCGCGTGCAATGCGAGCATTCTAACCACTGAACCACCGATGCTATATTGAAATTCTATGCAAAGCTGGTATGTCGCAGTGCTAGTGATCTACTTGAATTTGTTCGGATAAATTTTACTATTATTTCCATAATTTCTTTTGCGCGATTAAGGGGTCTAGCTACTTTTCGAAATACAGGGTGTTGAAATTTTGAAAACTTGAATGTTTTTATTCGATAACTTTAAAATGGATGGATAAATTGATTTGATATTTGGCAGGTAGTTTTTAAATGTGAAAGGGCATATTTTGAAAGAAATTGTGGTTTGTGCAACTAGTGTGGATATGATGGCCATATCGCACGAGGACGAAGATGGAGCACGACGCCGTAGGCGGAGTGCTCAATCGTTCAAGTTCAAGTACACCACTACATTTTCAATAAAATAAAACATGAAAATACTGCAATCGGCCATTTTGACTGAAACATCAATCACAGCGCATGACGTCACGCTTAGGTAAACACCGCTGTCAGTCAATACTCAATACACTCATTTTCTGTGTTTTGTTGTTGTGAATACTACTAATTACGCATTTGGATTGATCTTTTATTATTTTACGTGTGATTTATCGTCTCCACTCTACTATAACAATGAAACCAAGCTTTGTTAAGGCAAATAGCTCAAATTTGCCCAGGATTGATATAATGATGTTGGGCGATTTCCTCGCAACAAATCAAGAATTTTGCTCGTCTGAGTTTAGAAGCGTGAAAACTTCCTTGTAAGTGAATTTTGTATTTATCTTCACCCTAGATACAACTATATTAGATATAATCAAACCAGTTTTAAGCTCATGCGAGTTTATTTAACTTTCATAGGTTGGCATATAAGTTTATGGGGCATACATCCTGGTTTCATACGTACTTGTGATACTGACCCCATCACATGATACTGCATATAGTTTTCCATATCATCTGGCAACTGCAAAAAGAAAAGTTAACCATTGGAATTGATAATAAGAATTATAGACAAGACCAAAACAAACATAACCTCAATAAATTAGATATTTCATGGCCTCAATATTTCAACTATTTCACGTCAAACAAACGTTTTAAGTTTGAGAAATATAAATATAATAGGATAACATACTCACAAGTGGTATTCACAGAAATAAAGTGGCCAATTCGTGACTACGTCGTTGGTTTCGCCTTGCGAGCTTCAACCACTTGTCTCTTATCTATCATTTTCTTGTTTGGAACATGTACAAACACTTTGTTGGGTGTTCTTATTGATGTGTTTTTACACTGCAGTACTGCACACCACTTATAAACTTTGGAATTCATTTTTATTACACGAATTTATTTAATGTTTTGTTTACTTTCTTCGCTACGCGTAGACACAATGACATGTTTACCTAGACATGACGTCAGAGCCGACGCCATGACACCTGCGATCTGTTTACGCGCACTATTTAAAGAATATCAGTAAAATGGCTTCAAACTTCGTTAAACTTAAGTTTATTACCGAAATAAAGGTTTTTTCGTAAATAATGAATGTGCACCCACATGACGGAAGAGTATTTCAAAATCTATCGTCACGCCTATTTAAGGGTTCCGATTAAAAATATGAGTTACGTATATATATTTACTCTTTACATTTTTATAAATATGCTCTATAGCTTAGCGGTGGTTGACTATGGCGCGGACGATCGAGGTTCGATCCTCACTGGAAGTTTTTTCTTTTCAGTCGTGGAGGAAGTATAGTCTTTTACTTGTGTAGAATGGCTATTATTCACTTGGATGATTCCAAAACTCACTCGCTGCGCTCCCTCGTTTTGGAAACTTCATCCGCGTAAATAATAGCCATCATTCTGCGCTCGTTGAAGAATATACTATTATTTTATGACATTCCACAGATATGATAGTCTACTAGAAATGGAATCCAGTGAAGTGCACGTTCCAGGAACGGTTTTTATTGGGATAGCGCTTTTTTCCGCTTATTTTGGAAATGTTAATAAAACGCGTTTGTTGTTACTTTTTTGTGTATGATTATTTTTGTTTTCAAAATATGTAAGACTCAGTTTGGTGATTTTGTGTATTGAAGTGTGTATCGATTAACAACTATTCCAATGATAAATCATAAGAAAAACTGGATAAAAACTTATGATGCTATCCTGATAACGCAGGTAATTGATTATTGGAAATTTCTCTTTTCAACATTGGTAACCAAATTTGACTACATTCGGCTGAAATACTAGCTACACATTTATCTGCATTAAGTTGTATTAAAGCACTTTCTTTGATTTTTCGTCTTTTATTATTGGGCTCTTTCAATATTATTTTTGTCGAATCCCATTAAATTTTCTGCCCCTCTTCCCAAGCATGTTTACAAATACCTGACTTAAAGAACTCCCTGTCTTTGATATATTTTTTATGTTAACTTATTCGGACTTTCAATGGTCTAGATGTTTCACCTAAATAGAATTTGTCGCATTCACAAGATATCTGATATATATGCAATTTTTTGAAAATTGTTCTTAATTTTTTGGTTTCGTTTTTGTTAGTATGAATCAACGTATTATTGATTGTCTAGTTGTCATATTTTTTTCGTTGTGTCAGATAGGGACCAAAAATTATTTTATCATTAGTTAATCTTGACCAAGGAACGCTACCGAAACGTCGAAATAAAAAAATAAAAAACATGATTGTTGTTTGATTCATAGAAAATAAGAGAAAAAAAAATATTTGAGTCTCAGTTGGATTTATCAATTATTGTCAACAGAATAAGAGGAAAAATATTAAATAATTGACAAAGAGCTCCTTGGTATGAAGAGAAATGTTGCGAGATAAGGAAGTTATCGAGGAAAGTGAAAATAAAGAAGAATTTGAAGTTATTTTTATCTGAAATGAAAATAATTAAATTATAATCATGTATTAAAAAATATTTGATAATATTTTTCCGAGTATTTTTCTAACCAACTGAGAGATTGAATTTCTCTATTAGTGGTTAAAAATTTTCTATTATTAACCTGGATCAATAATGGACAAATTCAAATATTTTGAAAATTCAATGATAGTAGTTCAACAAAAACTTGTGCAAAATAATTTTGTATAACCAGGAGATTGTCTTTAACATATTTGCTGCTTGAAATTACCTATCAAGATAGAATTATTTGAATAAAAATGCCATTAGTTTAAAATTCGCGCTCAATAAAAAATGACTGATGACATAATGAGTATACGTTCATAATATATCGAAAACTGACAGTGTACTTGTCACTCAGACGACGGAGTAAACGCTTTTCGTGGTGCGTTGGTGAATTATTTTTAATTTTTGTCCTAAATTTGGCTAGTTTTGGGAAAAATTGTATATGCACCATGGTGTTGAAGACATTTATAAACCTCGTCCCATATTCCCCTCGGGGAAAAGACCCTCGCGAAATAATCTTGGTGCTCGGTCAATAATAATAGTCTTCACCAGCACGCACCATGATTGGTCACCATAGTTGTGACGTTATAATGTTATAGCTATTTTATAACAGTACAGCATTCACGGCAACACAGGAGTTCAGGCTAAGGTTAGTGTGGCCAACAAAAAGTGTTTTTTCCTGACAAGAATGACAGTTAAGGTCAGTGGAAAAAGTAATTAGAAGAATAGAGATACGACTAACTAGAAATGCTACAAAAATCTAATCGAAAATGGACATACACAATTAAACGAATATCAACAAAAACATAACTAGTGACATAACTAGTGACAGAATAACAGATGTGAAATGGTTACTTGCCAAGAGTTCCTAGAATTATTGGCCACCAATATGTTGAATTTCAGCTAAGTCATTTTAAATTTTAAAATATACGCTTCGGGGGTGTATTCATTATTTCAATAAAGCAATATAGATGTTCGCAATGATAAAAAAACATGCAAAAATCTTATTTTTTGAATGGTAGACCTTAACTGTCATTCTTGTCAGAAAAAACTACTTTTTGTTTGCCACACTGACCTTAAACTGAACTTCTCTATTCTTAACTTGTCATTGATTATAATTTTGAGGTTCAGGGTGAAATAAAATTCGACTTATATAAGCAATGAGTGAAAACTAACATTATGACGTCACACGCGCTCGGATTTGTTCGGGAGTTGTCGGCGTGTCTTCGGTACTGAATTTTTATTTTGATATATCTTTTGAATTATAGCGAAAAAAAAGTCCTGTTATATAACTTATATATGATCTTTCCATTTATCACAAAAAAATTCAAAAACCCAATTCGTCATTTAAAAATTTGAATAGGTATTTTTTTGTTCATAAAGACCAAGTAATGTAATTTCTCAAATGTAACGATAAAGTCAATTAAAATTGTTTTGGACAATTGGGCAATAACAGGAGGATTTTGTACCACGACCTAAGAAGAATTTTGGCTGGGGCGTCGCACATACAACTAAAAATATTGAATGAATTCAAATCATTACAATATATGGGTGACATTAACTTTAAAAAAGTATACTAAATAAACACCCTGTATGTTAGTCTTAATTTTTACACAAACTTAAAACGGTTTGTCCCAGAAAATGTAGCGCAGAAAACCTCACCCAGCAGCATGCTCGATTTAATCTATCAGTAGGTGAAGATCAACATTTTTTTCTCCTTGTCCACCATCAGTTATTAAACGATCAACCGAAATTCTTCCGGGCTAAGTGATTATCTATAATAATCTCCTCGAAGGCAATATCGACGATGTGGACATTTTTTTTTTTTCGCAATAAGTTATGTATGTAAATTTAAACGAACCGAATTTATTCGTGCCGTTGCCGTACCCATTATCGATGCCCGTGGCTTTGAATGAAATTTTCACACCCACACATCCAACACTGAAATTGCAGAGGCGCATATTATGTTTGGTATCAATGAAATTAATCCTAGTTTGAGTTAAGCGGTTTATTTCTTATGTATACGCTTTTAATAGTCTTAATGGACTTTTGGTAAGTTATTTCATCGATTATTCGAATCTAAGACAAGGCTAGCAACAGCAGATTCCGGAAAAAGCAGTGCCGTATCAATTTATGGTCACTAATTGGTTCTACAAATCTAGACGTTTGTTAATATAGTGAGTATTAATTACTAGGACATTTATTGGCTTAAGGAGCTATCTATTTTAAAGAGGAGTGAGATGGTCATTCAGCACAATGCTCCAAGAACTTTTCTTATTATTTTGACTCCAGGCACTATGAATTTACTACTGTTTATAAGCGCCAATTTAATCGGAATTGAATGAAACTGTCGCTTCTTGCTTGTCTATACGATGAACCTGGTCTAGTATATAGTTATGGGAAACGATCATTTACATGAATCTATCTTATCACCTCTACTCTGGACCTCGTCATAGATAATTTCCTGGAGGAATTGAACAGAATGGGGTTACGTACCCAAGGATATGCAGATAATCTAACAATACTTGTAATGGGGTAACACCCTAAAGTTATATCGGAGCAAAATATGGTATAGCATAGGTGTGGGATAGAATTCCTGAGGGCGATTCCTACAAAAACTGCGCTCATCTTGACTAAAACTGCCAACCGTCTTCGACATGCAGCTATGCCTAAGTTGGGAATAATTCTGGATGCAAAACTTATATGGGTACTATATATGGGTACACTGCATAATTCAACATACTCTTTTTCTCCACTACTAGGTGTGAAGTTGATAATTATTGCTTCTTCTAGCCAAATGAGAAGCTGCATTTCTCTTTAGTGGTTAACAATTATTGTTTCTATTATAATCCTAGTTCAATATTGGACAAATTCAAATATTCTGGAAATTCAGGGATAGTAGTTCAACAAAAACTTGTGCAACATAATTCTGTTCACCCAGGAGATTGTCTTCAACATATTTGCTGCTTGAAATTTCTTATTAAGATGAATTATTAGAATAATTATGATATTAGTTTAAAATTCGCGCTAAACCAAAAATGACTGATGACATAACGAGCACGTTCATAGTATATCGAAAACTGACAGTGAACTTGTCAGTCAGACGACAAAGTAAATGATTCTCGGGGTGCATTTTTGAATTATTTTCAATTTTTGTCTTAAATTTGGCTAGTAGTCGAAAAAATTGTATATACACCATGGTGTTGAAGACATTTATAAACCTCGCACCTTTTTCCGCTCTGGGCAAAGCCGCTCGCGAAATAATCTTGGTGCTCAGTCAATAATAATAGTTTTCACCACTTTGGTGTATAATATCAATTTAACGTTTCATGATTAATTTATGTGTTCCATTCAAAACAATACAGTGTGGAAACCACTTATGGAATAAAATTATTTGTCATTATTTTAGAAAATTATGAAAAATGCCAAGACACGTCAACTTTTGAATTGAGTTGTGCGTTATGTAGACATAAATTTAAATGTACAGGGTGATTCACGCAAGTATGCCATAGTCGGTGTTTTTTTTTAATGAAACACCCTGTATATTTGCATATATTTGAAATGCTCTTAGGGCCAGTTGTATGTAACGTAGTTAACCAATTGATCAACTGAACCAGGTTCACATGTTGACCATAGTCAAATCAATCAATCGTTGTACGAAAGGTGTTCGTGTTGTGGTCAGTTGAACCACGGTCAAATTAATATTTTCATGTTGGTTATCCGAATCTCTAGTAACATTCGAGCATTTTATCAATATTGTTGGTACTAACTTGGAAAATCGTCATAGTTTTTGTATACTGTGAAATCTTTAATCAATGAGTGTGATGACAGTCAATGATCAAAAGCGTGCTTGGCGTTAAATACCAATATCAGCGTTAAAAACTTTTTTGTGTGTTCTCTTTGAAGTGGAAAGAAAGATGGCAGATAAAGAAAACAAGCGTACTCCAAATTTTAGTGCATTTGAAGAATCGACGTTGATTTCTCTAGTTTCTAAGTATAAAAACGTTATAGAGTGTAAGAAAACGGATGCAGAACGTTCTCGACATAAGAATTTGTGGCTTCAGTTGGCTGAAGAATTTAATTCTATCAGTGCAACTACACAACGGACAAGTGACGTGCTTTTAAATAAGTATAGAAATATTAAAAAAAGAGTAAAGAAAAAGTATGCTGACGAAAAATGTTATGCTCAAGGCACTGGCGGTGGTCCATATAAAAAAAATAAATTGGATGATGTAGATACTTGCAGTGCCTTTTGATATTCTGAATCTATCAAAAAATTCATTTTCCGTCCACTTTTCAAAATTATTTTCTCTTGCTCGAAATATGCGAGCGTTTCTTCTTAAACCTAAATCCCAGTATAAAATCTCCAATAAGGTATAAAAGTCGCATACAAATAAGTAAGTAAACCTTCTTCTACTTCTCTTATCATTTCTAGAAAATCCTCATCATCCGTTAATTCTTCAAAATAATCCACGTTTTCCATTGTAAACAATAAAAAGTTGTAAAATTATAGTATATGACAGTCAATTATAAGATATGTCACATCAGAATTTGACGTTTATTCCATGAACTTTTGGTGGTTCAGTGAATTGCATAGTTAACTCATGAGTTAACCAAAATAATCCTTGACTACGTTTCGTACAACACTTTAATAGCTGTGATCATGGTTTAACCATAGACATTAGGTTAACTATGCTTCATACAACTGGCCCTTAATGAACCGATTCAAACAAACTAAATAATGTATGGTCAATCATGAATTATACAGGATGAAATTTTAAAATTAATAATTTATTACACTTGAAATATGGGTACTTTTTTAAATTAGCTAAATATGGATTTATCAAAAATCTAAACTAACTAATTATTAGACGTATTTGTATATTAAACAAAACCTGCTACGCCCATGAATTTTATCATAAATACCTAAAAATGGCCTAAAACGCCAATAATTAGACAAAATCGGTAAATAATGTGGATTGTTTTAAATCGGTAAATAATGTGGATTGTTTTCTATTCTGTCAGTTGTTGATATGTTGACAGTTTATACTGAAAAAGTGAAATCTTTGTCAAACACTCTTTCCTTGTCGACATAACAATGAAATATTTAACTGAGACTCACCGAATTGAGATTTTAATGATGATCGGGTACGGGGATAACTGCAGAAGTGGCAAACTTATTTTAATCACAGGTATCCCGAATCACCTAATATTTCACAAAGTACTGTGTCTAAAATTCATGCACAATTCAGAGAACTTGGACATGTCAAACCATTGAAAAGAAAACCACACTTCGTTGAAGATGATGTGAAAGTGGATATATTATTTTGTTAAGTGTCGAAGAGAATCCAACTTCAAGTACACGTCAAATTGCCCGTGAAAATAAAGTAAGTCATACAACTGTTCTAAGATGTCTTCATAAAGAAAAACTTCATCCCTTCAAATTAACTTTTGTGCAGGAGTTAACAGAAAACAATCCAGATCGTAGAATGGATTTCTGCGAAAGATTGATGAATAAGCTGAACAGAAATGAGATAGCTCTTGGTACCATTCTTTTTTCTGACGAATCAACATTCACATTGAATGGAGAGGTAAACCGACAGAACTGTAGATATTGGTCAGCAGAGAATCCTAATTGGATGCGTGAGACACATACTCAGTACCCTCAAAATATGAACGTTTGGGCCGGTATCATAGGCGACCATATTATTGGTCCTATATTTATAGATGGAAATTTGACAGCTGAAAAATATTTAAATATGAAGTTATTCCTGCGTTGGCAAACTTATATCCCAACGCAATAGATCTTAGCTTACCGAATGAAAATGTTTGGTTCCAGCAAGACGGGGCAACACCCCATTATGCTTTAATGGTGAGAACTTATTCAGATAAAATCTTCCCCAATAAATGGATTGGACTAAGAGGTACTATTGAGTGGCCACTCTCCTTGTTCATGTAATGTATGTACGAAGGAACAATAAACCTATTATTATTATTAATATTTTTATTATGATTAATTTATGTGTTCCATTCATGCGTCCACCTGAGTAAGGACGTTATTTTAAAATAGATGATCTTATAATTACCATTATCAGTTGTTATAATCACCATATCTTTTTCTGGACCACTTTCAGTGCTTTTAACATATTTTTTATGGTCAGCGTCTTCCTGCTTGGCACGTTTTTTAATATAATATTCGTTTTTACCGTTTTAACTACTTTGTCATATTCGCCACAAATACTATTAAACTCTTCAGTAAGGTAAGGTAAAGATTAGCTTTCATCCTTGTTGTTTTCGTTTTTCTTTACTCAACAAATCAGTACTTTCTTCTGCAGCAATAAAATTTGTAAATCTTACAAATTTTTGGAACTTTAGTTCTTTACGTCAGGTTAGGTTTGAGCGACCGGGGGTCGCGACGCAAAAGATCTGACCGTTACGTTACGTTATGTTACGTTGCTTCGTTATGTGCCTTAATTGCGTGCGTGTGCTCTCTCCTGAGTCTCTCTCTCGTTTACGAAGCAGTGAAGGAACTAAAGTTCCTACCGTGTGTCCCGCGACACGTTCTACCTTTTTCATAATTTGAACGTTTACTTTCACCACAACACAACACAAATTAGTTCTAGGCAGCTTCTGAATCACAATTTTCAAATGTATAAACTTAAACAAAGCACGCTGGTAACTTTAAGGTTTTAAAAATAAGCGAGTTATTGGAATTCTACAAATCTTCAACATTTCTGGCTATCCACTCTGACAAAAATATATAAGTTGACCGTTCAATAGAACCGAGTTCAATTTTCACTGGTGCAACCAGTTTGTCCTTGAACCACGTGCAGATCAGTAGAGCTGTTTGGGAACTTTGTTTGGTAAAACCGGTCTTTAAGTATCAACCAATCAAATTTTTCGCCCGGTTGAAACCAATAAGGTAATAACCGTAATTTCCAACCTTAAAAATAACACTTCTCCAGGCTCATACGAAATTACATTAAAGCCTCTAAAAACAATTCATTCTAGTATTTTGAATCCTCTATAAGACATACTCAATCAATGCTCTCAAGCTGATCCTCTTCTTTATCATTGAAAATCCTCATTCATCACTCCCCATCCTAAAGATCACTGATTTTTCAAAATAAATTATACATTCCATCCTTCCTACAATATTTTTCCGTCCATTTGTGAATAGAATACGAAAATCAGTTCAGTAATTCTTGGATTTATCGCATTCAGACAGACAAACGTGGTGAGGGATCTCAATTATATACAAAGAAGGCTAGAAATTTAGATAATTGCGTAAAAGTAACTATAATAAACGAATGAAATTGATAGAAAGTTTTATTTATAATCGATACCATATATAGAATTACGGAAGGTAACTGGAAATAGAAGAAAAGGAAAAAGTAGAAAAGGATGCATGTGTCGTAATAAATATTGTCAATAAAAATTTTATACAGTGTGACTCAAGAAATAAATCTACGGTATTGATTGCTCTAAAAAATAGGAATTAAGATTCCCATCGTGTTCATTGGTAACTGGACAATTTTCCAAATGATAGTAATGATGCCTTAAAGGTATAAGTATATTGAAGGAACTAATATATCAGTGACAATCAACAAGTAGCAAGAATAACCTCATTAGAAGAGAAATGTTAATATTAACTACATACAACAGGACATTATCAATCAGAATCACTGTGAATTACGTTTGTTATTAACCCAATTAGAAAATAGTTTAATATTGCCGTATTTCATCATAATATATGTATTTATGGCATCGATCGAGGTTGATAAGTATTCCCAGCGCTGGATTGACACTAGTAGCACTAGGGGCTAGTGAACAGAGGGCTTGGCTCATCGTCTTCGAACGCAATCAGCTCGTTCCTAGTCGAAATAGCCGCTGACTGGGTCGACGTGTCTCCTTCTTCGCAGTGTAACTACTTGTTATAGCTGTCCCCAGTTGAAATCACGACTCATCTTTCTACGTATGTGGTAGGCTTTCTCTCAAGTGGGTCCTCTTGAAAATCTCTACTTTAGGTCATTAGCTAAGCTAACAGTCTTGTCACTTGTTTGAGAATTTGTTGTTTCATCGGTGTGGTCGTTGTTGTCTTGTTGGATGTCGCTTGTATGTAGCTGACTCCTGGCTTCCTTGTGGTTGGCTTTCTATTTATTCTTGTGCACTCGTTGGAGCGGTGTGGACCTCCACATTCACTTGCTGCTCACTCTGCACGTAGTCTTTCCATTGTGATATTCCTGGCTGTCCTTCCCATCTTATTCTCACTCATTATATATGTTGGATCTTTCTTATCTTCTCCCTTCCTTTCACGTCTAGTTCAACCATATAGATCGGCAAATCTGGAGTGGATTTGGGTTATTTTTCCGATTCGGACTTCTTTTTCTATTTTCTCTTGTAGCTTGTTGATGTTTTGCTGTTTGTCAATGCATTTTTTGTGTTTTGGAAGCCGTTCTGATGCCGGGAGCACTGCAGCCTATTGGCTTATTGTATTCTACTCCTACATTTAGTCCACCCATCCAGTTATCCTCGTACCTTCGAGTAGACGATATAGGTCCATTGGATGTGTGCCATATACTTCAGGTGGCACATTGGCTTCTCCGAAGATTGTTTGTTTCCTCGAGTCTAGTGCCTCACAGTCAGATAGGTTATGGGTTACGGCCTCGGCCTCCATGCCACAAAGTATGCAGCTGAGGTCCCCGTTATATAACCCTATTTTATGCAGGTGATCTTTTACTAGGGTATGACCCGTTAGAAAACCTGTAATAATTCTTAGCTTATTTCTACTGATATTCAGTAGTTCTCCGGTCACCTATGAAGGTTTTACTGTGTACCTGCTTTGGAGTGTTCCTCCACTGAAGTCTATGCTAGCTTTATACCCATTTTTGTATTTGCCCTCGGACTACCTTCTTTGTGGTCCCAGGAGCTGGTTCTGGTCCAGCATATGCTGTTGCTGAACCTCGCGAGTTCATTAGCTTGTCCATTTCCAGAGATACTTTTATGTCCCGGCACCCACACTAATCTTACTTTAATGTGGTCTGCTAGTTCATTTAGCTCTTTCTGGCATTTTTCTGCCAGTCTAGATGTTACCTTGCGGCTGTTTAAAGATGCAAGGACTGCCTGGCTGTCAGTTAGTATGTTTATCCTATGAGTGTCAGTCCTATGTTTGTTAATTCTGTCACATTCTAAGATAGCATAAATCTCTGTGTGAAATACAGAGGTATGTTCTCCTAGTGAGAAGGAGCATCTTGTGTTTCTCATTTCACTATGTCAATGCATATTCAGGTTTTCACTCTGCATTTGCTTTTGATCCTACCCTAACATGTCCCGTTTAAAATATCTTTCATATTTTGTTTGAGTGTCGTCTGGTAAATATGGAGATGAAAGAAAATACCTTTGGAATATACCTAAATCAAGGTCATGGATGATGTATTAATTTTTTATTTTATTTTGTTGTCACCAATTGTGTTGTGAACTTGAAATATTTATATATTATCACACACGAACCTTGATGCAAACATTGTTTTCTATAAGCAATACACTTATTATTAGTAATGATGCTTTGTATGCTTGTATTAGATTTCGACTTTTTGACCAAAAAATCTCATAGCGATCCTATCAGTGATTTTTTTTGACAGGCATTGAAAAACCTGGATTTGCAATGAATATTTTTTCCTTTTTTTTCGCCAAATATGGAAAAAACATGACTTATCGAATAGTACCCCAAAGCCAGCCATCTTGATATTCATTGACCCAACATTTTTAACTCGATTCCAACTTATTTGATATGAGCATCATTTTAGTCCAAATTACGCTCATTTTGACGGCGCATTTTTTCCAACTGCAGCTTCCCAGGATCTCGAGATTTCGGAATCAGAAGAAAATGGATTTTAAAATCTGAAAATTCAATAACTTCCAAAATTATGGATCTAAAAAGCATCAACCTTTATCTATTTTGTGTAGAATATGGATAATGGGGTTCTATGGTGCTCTAGGCCGACACTACAGATAAATCCAGTTCTGATAATTCTAACAGTATTCATACATTTTTGACGATATTAAACAATTTCTATCTTGCCAAATTATAATATATATTCAATAGAAATAGTTGTAATTTGATACGCAGTTACCTTTTAGTTGAGTTCTTTGTTTTATTTTATACAGCAATATAAATATAAAGAAAGGTACAGTGTTTTTAAACTATTGCCTAATCAATAGCATCCCAGTTAAACCCCAAAAAGATATAATGGTCTCGACCCGGTAAGGTAAATAGTTCTTATACGAGTTCATCCTTATTCAGACCGCGTCTTCGTCTCAGGTCAGTGACAGATTGTTTGTGCTCTGCTGGTATGTCATGTCAACTGTTTTTCCTTTGCTACCGATTTCTTTCAGTGCAGTCTCGGACTGGATTATTTTTCAGTCGCAATATTCCGAATAAATATTGAGAATTGGGTGGGTTTTATTATATATATTCAACCTCACACAAAAAATTTCATCGAAATCGGTTCAGAAGTTTATACAGGGTGTTTCTTAAGTAATCTAAAATATTATATGGGGCGCTTCGTTACTCAATTTTACGACGAAAAGTTCATATAAACATGTGTGATAGGTGTTGTCGTTTATGAGATACAGGGTGTTGTACGTGAAATTAATTTTTCTTGGCTACTGATTTATATTTTTTTATTATTTTATTACAAGCAACATGTGTTAAACATAAAGAAAAAATAATACATTTCAGAGCAAATGTTCAAAATGTCCACCTCCAGCTAAAATGCAAGCATCCGCTCGATGTCTAATGGATTGTCGAATACGTTCGAAGATACCATAAGTGTAAAACGATTTCAACAAACATTTTCGGTCAATGTTTGGCTTGGCATCATCGATGATTATTTAATTGGACCATTTTTCCTCCCTGTACGGTTAACCGGTGAGACATACCAACATTTTCTAGAAAATGATCTTCCACTTCTTTTGGAAGATGTACCTATTATTATTAGAAGGCGCATGTGGTTCATGCATGACGGAGCTCCTCCACATTTTTCAGTGATTGTACGCGAGTTTTTAAATAATTTTTTTTTCAAACCATTGGATCGGACGAGGATCTCCACACCCGTGGCCCCCTAGATCACCTGGACACAATCCTCTGGATTTTTGTGTGTGGGGATATTTGAAATCGCTTGCTTACACAACACTGATATTAAACGTACAAGATCTTCAAAATCGTATCATAGACGGCTGTAATGTTATTCGTAACAATCCTGGTATCTTCGAACGTATTCGACAATCCATTAGACATCGAGCGGATGCTTTCATTTTAGCTGGAGGTGGACATTTTGAACATTTGCTCTGAAATGTATTATTTTTTCTTTATGTTTAACACATGTTGCTTGTAATAAAATAATAAAAAAGTATAAATCAGTAGCGTCACCAAGAAAAATTAATTTCACGTAAAACACCCTGTATCTCATAAACGACAACACCTATCACACATGTTTATAAGAACTTTTCGTCTTAAAATTGAGTAACGAAGCGCCCCATATAATATTTTAGATTACTTAAGAAACACCCTGATTGGGATGAAATTTTAATCAACAAAATTATCAGCGCATTTATTGTAAACATCAAAATTTTATGTATGACATCTTTAAAAATCAATTAGCATGTTTGTCAAAATTGAAGGTTGGGTGGAGACAAATGTAAGAAGTGAGAGTGATTGAGTGAGATTGACAAGTGTTTTATCTTCGGATACCGAACCGTAAAATAATAAAAATATTGTAATGTTAAGATAGATAGTCAATAAAATTTCACCATAATTGGCGCCCTACGTGGAACACTTGACTCAGTGACAGAAACGGGTTATAATTAAAAGAATAACATCTCAAGGATTTTTGGAAAATTTTACAATGAATGAAGACAAAAATTGACATTAATAATTTGACTGTGGAAGAACTCAAAGAACTTTTAAAATTAAGAAACTTGGACACAAAAATAAGTTAACAAACATTAGAAGAAATATTAACTACAGCCATGGAAGAGGAAAAAACAACAAGACAAGAAATAGGAGATAGTATCATAAAAGAAGTACGCTATTACACCGAGGAAAAAACGAAAGGGACTGAAGAATCAATGGAAATAATGAGAACAATTAATTATGTCTGACGTGAAGAGCACAAGAGAAGATATGAAGAGCACGAAGGAAGAGATTAAAAGTGCAAAGGTAGAAATCAATGAAAAATTGGATAGACAAGAAGAGAAATTCGAAGAGCACTTAACAGAAATGAGAAGACAATTTGAAAAGTATAAGAAAGAACAAGAAGAAAAAATGAATAAATTACAATCAAGCTCAATTCCGGAAAGTACAGATAGAAAACAGGAAATAAAAGATGTGGTGAACAAGATGCGTGGAGAAGGAAAAGAACATATAGAAAAGGTAGATAGGAACATTATGGAAACTAATAAAAGGATACAAGATGTAGAACAAGGTATACAATTGAATATATCGATAGCAGAAGAAATGAATCTGAAAACACAGAGAGAATTAATAAGGGAAATGGATGTAAAATTACAACAAATTAAAGAAAATAAGAACACACGGGACTTTGAAATTTTAGAAACGGAAATAAAAGAAGACTTTAAAAAGAAAATGATGGAATTGGAAAGTGAAATTCAAAACATGTAGAATAAAGCTCAACAAAATAATAACAATACACAAGGAATCAATTACATTTGCAATCATGGAGAAAGTAGTTTTAAATTTGATGTAGACATACGTAAAATGCATCCAAAGGTTTTTATCAGATGTCTTAAGATCAAATTAAGAGAT
>CAJUYH010000778.1:0-57685 GCA_910591685.1 Galerucella tenella
AGCTAGGGTTAGTAGATTTGTGCAATACTGTTATCATTTTGCTACCAATATTGTTACACAAGTAAATATGTTACTATAAAATAAATACAAACATAATATATATTATGATACCTGTAAGTATAGGTTCTGAAGTAGGTAGGTACCAATTGGAGCACTTGTATTACAATTTGAATATGCTTTCATTTGGTTTAAAATAACACATATAAATACTACATGTAGGGCTGTTTCTTTTCCTCTATCAATTGTTGATACAGTAACAATGTGCAATTTCCAGTTTGGCAATTTTTGTCCTATCCAGTTTGTATCTCTTAGATTACGGTACCATGCGAAAATATAGCTTCAATTGTACTGCAAAGGGTATTGGTAGCTTCAGTTATAAAGTACTCAGAATTACTTCCACTGCAGCATAATATATTTCCTTACAACTATTAGGGAGTTGACTTGTTATTGGTAACAGATCAAACAGTTTTTAGAAGTTTGTTCATTTTTAATAAGATGCTTTATTCTTCAATGGACATTTATCTATCAAATTAAATTTGTATAAAGTTCTAATTATATCTTGACAGGCAACACCTTCTCGAATAATATGAAAACTGCCCAGTTCTGATAAATCTACAACAGTAGATGCACTATAATTATTTCTCAATTTACCACCATCAAATATGACAGGTATTTTCTCCCAAATGTTCTTAAACTCTGAAATTTTAACGGCGCTAGGTTCGTTACTTAAATTTGCACTAGTTAAAGCTAATGGGTTACACAATTCACGAGATAAATTTCTTATAAAGTTATAATCTGGTATCCTTATACCAACTTTTCCATTTAAGCTAAGTGAATGGTCTAATCTATTATTAGTACTAAGAAGTATTATGGTAATTGGTCCTGGAAGTAATACATTCAGAAGATTTTCTGGAAGATGATCAGCATGTGCCTAGTTTTTAACATCGCTAACTTCACTTAAACAAATAGCCAAAGGTTTATTTTCGTTTCTACATTTGATACTGTACAAATTGTTTATAGCTTTCTCATTTGTAGCATCACAGGCTAAACCATAAACAGTGTCTGTAGGGACAGCTATAACTGAACCATATTTCAAATATGTGACACCTATTGCATCTGCTGATATATTTGTTATTGGAATATGTGTAGCCATAGAAAATAAAGCCCTAGTTTTAAAAAGGAAAGTTTTTTTAGGTAACATTCAACTTAATCACATTAATTATGGGTTAATAGTTGTTTGTTGTTTGATAATTTTTCATCATGTATCATGTCTATTGTTTATTGTTTTACCACCAAAGTATTGTCAATGTCAACTGTCGTGGACAAGTATATTAGGGTTATCTACGTCTTCTTGTTTTTTTAACATATAGTGATCAACTAAGTATACATCAACGTAGCTTGTGACTCTACATATTTTTGGTTACGTCCATATCTATGGCGAAGAGTTGAATTTGACGTTTCTTTATTGACATAAATAAAACTAGACGAACATGATCCTTTTATTCGGGGAAATTGGGTACTTTCCCAAATATTACTCTGTATAATCATCACAGAAAACGTTTTCTGTGATAATCATTGTACCTATATTACATATTACATCTTAATGAGATTAATACTTCTCGCTTACTGATTATTTCATATAATTCTAATAGAAATAATAAGCTTTGGTGATTATGTCAAAGATGAAAAATTATTTTTCAATTTAAAAATGTAGGATGTGAGTAATTTATTTTAAATACACAACTAGATCTTATCATTTTCAGTTTCACAAGGATGGGTGTGATGGACAAGTATATTGTATGTTGTATTTTAACAATTTTCATTTGTAAAACGACAAGTTCTAATGTTACCATTACATCTAGAACTGTTACATCCTATTTGGAACAGTACAAATCCTACAAAGATATAATAATGATTCATTTGAAAATACCCCAAGATACACTTTTTGCCTCTTTCAAGTTTACTGCAGATGAAACAAGAATGTCCATCTTTCGTAAGATCTTTTATACTATTATTACCTAAGTTGTGTTTATATTGTACTTTAGGGCCCGGTACTTTCACTTCCCTATAAATTTGGCGAATAACAATCTGTCAGATAATTAAATTATTATTTGAACACTATCTGTAAGTGAAAAAATTGCTTTGTCACTTATCTTGTGAATAAAATTTATTCTATAGAATCAATTTTGCTATTTGTACTTGAAGGTACTGGGCCTCAAAATAATATAATCAGCTATAAAGGAACAAGCAACTACACCCAAACATAAGTGTAGAGTGCTTAGTTAGAATATTTAATTATTTCTGCCTCATTTGTATCATATAATCCTCAAACTTATTTATTTACAAACATTTATTACTATAAATTATGAATAATAATCCTTTGTTATTTTTTAAACAGGTAAATACATTCATATTTACATTTTTTCAGCCTGCAAAATTAGAAATGTTTCTTTGTATATGAAACATGGTGCCCCTCCAGTTGTTAACCCCGATGGTTCACCTTTTCCTAAAACATTCAAAAATATCACTAGATGCCCCACTTATAACACTGAAATACAGACAAACAAAAAAGAAAAGTTTATCAACATCACTTCACCAGATCCTGGTTCATATTTTGTAGTTGCCTTTCTGGCATATCAGGATCCAAAATATAATGCAATCAGCCAACAAGGTAAGCCGAGTACATTTAGTATTTAATTATCAACTAGAATTGTTATGTCCTTTAAATTTTTTAGGTGCAACCTTCCTGAATTTGTTGTATGAGCATAGAATCCTTTCCTTATCCAAGATCCCATTTAACCAAAGGTAGCTTCTCTAAAAAATAGGTTAATTTTAAAGATGTCCAATGATAAATATTTTTATGTAATCTTTTCAGGTTTACGTGCAGACTGTTACTCCAATGTTGAAGCAACCCTCTTTATCAATAAAATTGATAATCCATTGATGGTCACAGATGACAGTTTATTTCAGTTAATTTCACATCCCAGTGAAAGCCGATATTTTAAATTTTATGTGCCTGCTTCCAATGACCAAGGCATACTCTACATTCAGAATATAATTTTTCCAGACAATGTTAAGAAACTGTTGATTAGAATTGAAGTCAATAAACCTCCATCTGATGAGGTTCATCATAAACAAGAAGTTATTTATTCTAACGCAACTTCTAGTACAGTATTCTTTTCTACTAATCCCGATTCATGGCACTATGTAGAGTATAAATTTGAAGGAGAATATGATGAGGCTACCAGTGGCAATTTTACATTTGAACTGAAATTCATTTCCAATGAACTCCCAGAAGATTCTACCTACTATGAATTATTACAAAATGAAACATACTTCAATAATTCATTTTCAAAAACTTTTCACAATTACAGACTTACTGACTTGGTACCCTACAAACAATATGAGCTAATTCGGGAAGCTACTTCGGAAACATTTTTATTCTCTTTTGAATTAGAACAAGAACTGGAATCTAAATTAGCGATTCCGATAAATATGACCAGCTCGCATTTTTCTCTAATGAAATTTAAAATACGCGAAGGAACAGACGTTGGAGGAACTTTACAATTTATTTTAGCCTTCAAGCCAAGGATATTAAAAAATCAATACCTTGGTTTTGTAAATGAACCCGAAAATCATGTCGTAGTGGCTTGTATAAGAAGGGAAGGCATAGAAGTACCAACGTGGCCGAATAAGTGTGTTTATAATGGTATAGAAAGCACATCACAACTAATATTGAACAAAACTACTGAAAACTCCACAATTCTGATACCTTACCCCGAGAGTGGTATTTGGTATGCCACATTTAAACTTTTTTGTGGAGAGTGTGTGCCTTGTAATTGTCCAGATTCCTGCCAAAAACAGTACAAACAATGCCTCATTGATTGTGAACTATCCTGTCCAGGGCCTGGGGAGTGCAAACAATGTACTACAAATTGCAGCAATAATATTATAGACATTAATGATTGCAAAGGCTGTGATTGCGAAGGGCCTTGTTTGAAGAATGAAAATTCTACTTGTAACACCAGCCTTATTTTTGATATTGGATCACATCCTTGTATTTTTGGACAATGTTCAAGGAATGGAAGGTGCATGTTCGTCGTTTCTGATGGAGTGGTGTTTTCTACTTGTTCCTGCATGAATAAATATAGAGGTAAGTGCTTTATTGTTTTTTTTGTAAATCCCACTCCTCTAGAAAAATAATCTTCTTTCTCATTTGCTATTTGGTCTTCTATATCAGTTATTTCATCCGATGATGATGGCTCGAATACAGAATTATCAGATTCAGATTCCCCTTCAATTGCTTTTAGTTTCTATTCCATTTTCCTTGTATTTGGCAACATATCTTACTAGTGTCATTTGTCATTTGAGATATTTATTAGCCGTACTCCTCAATTTATCTCAGTCTATAACTTCCTGGACGTTTTTTTTCATCCGATCAGGTGAAGCCGGTGTTCTATTCGTTTTTTTCTTCCATTTGAAAGGCCTCCTGTAATTAAGAAGAACATTTTATGTCGGTACAACATAGAGAGTTCTGGAAGAGTTGGAGGTTTGATACATGTATCTCCCCAAGATGGAATGTATCAATCCTCCCGTACGTTACCTATTCTATAAAATAGCTGAATATAAATTAATCAGTCGAAATCAAGAATTATTGTTTTTCAAGCAGCATATTTTTAATCGTGTGCTTAAAGGTATAAAACGAAGTCGCCTTTATACAGGGTGCGGCAGATAAACGGTCAATTAGAGATATCTCGAGAAATAAAGGTATCTGAAATATGAAAATTGGCATGAAGGGGTTTTGAATAATGAGCAATTCCTTGAAAATATTGCCGTCACCATTCTACTTCCGGTTATACCAGAGGTCGCACATAACTTTGTAATTTTTAATGGAAGACCCTGTATGTTTTTAAATTTTAGGAATATTTACGTTATTCTGAACATTTTTTGTTGATACTTCCCTATACCTATCTTGAACCGTTTTTGAGTTGTAATGTTTTTTATATGAAAATGACAATTTTTTACCATGTACATAAAATTCAATATCCTCTAATGTAATTTGAATAAAAGTTTAAATTTCTTAGGAACTATTCAACACATACCACTTTATCGTTTACACTGTGAAGTTACCTTTTTTATTATACAGGGTGCTGTCAAAATTGGAATAAAAACGGAATCCACAATCTTCGCGTAATTTCTTTTTTTCAAATGGGACACCCTGTATGTGATTATTAATTTTAGAAGAATACGTTGTCCAATATCGATATGTATTACTATTCCCTATACCTATCTCCTGCTGTTTTCAAATAAATCAGCTTTTTACATTTTTGTCACAAAAAATTAATTTTCTTATAGGCTATGTGGTATAAATTTATTGAGTTAAACACTCGGTTGAGCAATTGAACAATTATACAGATACTATCAAAGATAATAAGGTACTAGCTTGTTAATTCAACAAATGTTCAAAGTGTTGCCCATCAACTTCCAAACATTTATAGACTCTTTTAAGGATGAATTTGGATGAGCTGCAAAATATCCTAGGATGTCTATTTGTAAATCCTCATTATCGACATGGGTCTTGGGCTTATTTCTTTTACTTTTAAACTGACCAAACTGGGAACAGTTGTGTAGCAAACGTTTTACAGTTTTATGATTTGGTCGAGGCTTTTCAGGATATCTCTCAGCAAACACACGGCAAGTTCTGGATACCATTCTGTTATACTCACCGTGAATCATAATTAAATTTAAAAAATCATCATTTGTATATCCTACATGTGCCATTATTATTTTGTTAAGAAAATTAAAGGCAAACTATTATTATACCTTTCACACAACGGCATGCAACAAGGTGACTATTAAACATTAACAATAACTGTCATTTGTCAGAATATTCCATAGGCGACTTGATAAATTAATTTTTTGTGACAAAAATGTATAAAGCTGATTTTTATTTGAAAACTGCAGGAGATAGGTATAGGGAATAGTAATACCTATCGATAGTGGACAACGTATTCTTCTAAAATGAATAATCACATACAGGGTGTCCCATTTGAAAAAAGGAATTACGCGAAGATTGTGGATTCCGTTTTTATTCCAATTTTGACAGCACCCTGTATAATAAAAAAGGTGACTTCACAGTGTAAACGATAAAGCGGTATGAGGTGAATAATTCCTGAGAAATTTAAACTTTTATTCAAATTACATTAGAGGATATTGAATTTTATGTACATGGTAAAAAAGTGTCATTTTCATATAAAAAACATTACAACTCAAAAACGGTTCAAGATAGGTATAGGAAAGTATGAACAAAAAATGTTCAGAATAACGTAAATATTCCTAAAATTTAAAAATATACAGGGCCTTCCTTTGAAAATTACAAAGCTATGTGCGACTTCCGGTATAACCGGAAGTAGAATGGTTACGGCAATATTTTCATTGAAAAGCTCATTATTCAAAACCCTTTCATGCCAACTTTCATAATTCAGATACCTTTATTTCTCTAGATATTTCTAATTGACCGTTTATCTGCCGCACCCTGTATAGGATCGGTAGGAGTTATATAATTTCACCAAGTTGTATGTGAAGGAACGTTCAAATATGATGGAAGAATGATTTATCATTGTCATAGTGTTATGCCGAATGTTGTGCTCATGAATAGAACTACGGAAAATAATTTTATCATACAAATAGACTAGAGCTCTAGTTTTCACCAAGCGATAGATGAAAACTAGAAAATGAAAACAAAATAAGTTATTGATCTTTAACCAATTGAGCTTTTTAAAATAAGCTGAAATGTGATCATATTTTTTGCAATTAAAGATGAACCTACAACAAGTATTTTGTACACGTTGAACCTGTTTTTTAAAAACATTATCCAAACATGGGTACAATAAAACAATAATTTAAAATTGAAAGAACTAACGTTTCACAAAGTTTTTTGCGCATTTTAAAATTTGAAATGTACTTATTAATGCATAGAACACGCAATCAGGCATAGCAACTTTGCATTAAATATTTTACATGTTTTATAAATCTTAATAACTGATCGATGAATAAGCCTGAAATGTACAAAATAAAGTAATGATAGACCAGTGCAGATAGCCCAAAATGAAATAAAAAAGGGACAAAATCAATCACAGAAATCAGGAATACAGAAACCAAAAATCCGACCACATAAAATGTAGGGGTGCTGCAGGGGGAGCGTTTTAGCAGGGATTTTCGTCATTACTGGCGAAAGTTGACCTTCAATCGAAAAATGTTGTAGGTATTAAAAAGATATTATAAAACTTTTCTATTATTATTCTTCACATAACCTCAAACATTCTGAGAAAAATCGAAAGAGCCGTGTGTTTCTCCTTTATAACTTTGTTTTTCGCGCAAACATTATTTTTTTTCATGAAATTTACAGATTTAATTTTCTGTCCCAAATAAGCTATAATTTTTTCGAAAAAATTGACTAATTCGAAAAATTTCCTACCCATATCTTCAACCTGAAATAGTTATTTTCCTAACAAGTGCGGAAAGTGATACTTTCCCGCACGCGACTGCAGTTGACCCGAACGACGCGGAGCGGAGTTCGGGCAAGCGCTCAAGGGCGGGAAATACACTTTACTCATGAGTTAGGAACATTATTTTTTCTATATAAGCAAAAAATATATCAACCCATTTTTCAAAATTTATTTCATTTCAACATACTTATACCTAAAAACTACTAATTACTATTAATATGAATAGGTATTAAGAACACAATTTGTTACATTCTGTAAATTACTTGAAATTGCCAGTCCAGTGGAGTTATTTGGTGTTATCTGGTAAGTAGATGACGTGGATGAGGATGGCATCGGTTGCAGGTAGAGTTGGGCATGGTCAATTGACCGTCAATTGACCAACACCTATTTGACTTGACCGAAAGACTCGCGGCAGCACGAAAAATTTTGCGTTGAAATGAAAAGCGGATGATTCGTTCCCGCCAGTTTTATTGTAGATTTGACCAGTTAGTTTCAATTGAAATTTATAAAATATTTAAAAATTATCTTTTTGGTGTTTATCGAGAGTTTTATTATGATATAAAAGTTCGATGTCCGGCACAAGCTGTACCGCTTAAAAGAACACTTTAATACATTTATTTCAGAAAGTCCATTTCTTCAAAATGAAGAAAAACTAACAACTAAATTATTAATAAAAATAATTGATATGGCCTGCACCGACACGCACAATGCAGCATATCTACTCGATCCCAGATATAAAGGAGAAAATTTAACCCCAGATGAGCTGCAACGTGCTACGAATTTTATAATACAACTTAGCTTCAATAAATCTGAGGTTGAAGTAATTGGAGAAATTTCAAATTTTAATGAATTTAACAACCGAATAATATGGATTGCAGTAAAAAGTACCAAATTCGTTTGTAAAACATCATCGGATATTACTCCATCAACTTGGTGGGAGAGTTGGCAAAAGAAATCGGTACTTCACGATGTAGCTATAAAGTTGCTAAAAATGCCGGCCTCTGCAGCTTCCTGTGAACGAAACTGGTCAACATGCGGAATTATCTATAGTAAATTAATAAATAGACTGACCACTACACGATCTGGAAAACTGGTCTATGTTAAATACAATTTAAATATAATTGATAAATGTCGAAGAATACCCGACTTAAATATATCTTCATCTTCCGAAGATAATATTTCTTTATCTTCCGAAGCCGAGCAGCTAGACTCAGATTTCGAAAATTAGAATCTATACTATCATTATTACGCTCATAATAATTTAAATTGTTAACCGAGTTTGCTATTTTTTGTTTATTAAGTTTTGTGTTAATATTTTAATATTTTTAATGTTGTTCATGTATATTTTGATATTTAAAAATAAAATACCTATTAAGTTATACATACAATTTACAATGTGCTCCTGGATGAACTCATTTTGCAATTTCATTTTTCAAATCCATTTCAGTCAATTGACAAAAAAAAGTTGACCGGTCAAATCCACAACCCTAGTTGCAGGTCGCATAAAGATGACGATCACGGTGACGGCAACGGTTCATTTGTAGATGAAAGAATTTTTATTTGATATATTTCATAAATATTTATTTACCTGCTGTAATAATTTTACTTTCCCGCACTAGTGCGGGAAAGTGACACTTTCAAAACTAAAATGCGTGCGGGAAAATGGGTTAAAAAGCACGGTCGTAGAAAAAAATAATTTTGCTTACTAAACTATCAATCCATCTATATACCACACTAAATAAGATATAACTCATTGTATTCAATTAATTTCAGGTTGGGATTGTTCTGACAACACCCAAGCAACTCCTTACTTTATGGTAGTAATAGAATTGTTACTATTGGTGTTCAGTAACTTGATGTTCCTGCCAGCAGTTTACGTTGCCTATAAACGTAAATATTACATTGAAGCCGTCACCTATATCTTTATATGTTTCTTCTCGATATTTTACCATGCCTGTGACGCAGGTGAAAATTTAATAAACTTTTGCTTGGTACGTCTCTCAGCTTTACAGTTCGGTGATTTTTTTTGCGCCATTTTAGCCATATGGGTAACACTTGTAGCCATAGCGGACATTCCGCAATTGTTTACTTCTATGTGTCACATGGTGGGAGCGATAATTTTAGCGTTTTGTACTACGATTAACAAGACTTCTTTATGGGTTTTCGCTCTACCAGTCGTTACGGGTTTGATAATTGTAGCTGTTAGTTGGTTTATGAAATATCGTAAAGTCAAACAGAGATTTGCTAATAGACGGTATTTGTTTTATCAAATACCTGTTGGGGTGACTTTGGTAACGGTAGGTTTAATTTGTTATGCGTTTTTGCAAACAGAAAATAATTATAAGTATTTACATAGTTTTTGGCACATTCTTATGGCTGTGGCATTAATAATTATTCTACCAAAGCCTAATACATTCCTACCAGAAGTTATTCTATAAGTACTATTTGTTCAACTTGATTAACTCACCACCTTACCTGTATTTTGTCAGAAAGTTGTCTGATAATTTTAAGTTAACTTTATTTGCCATTTTATTGAGAGTTTACAGGCTTTTTGGTATGTTGAGGCTCTCATTTAATTGTCTTAATTATCAAAGAAAAATTATGTCATCACATATTGGATGTTGTAATTTTTTATTTAACAATTATTGATCAAAATATTATGCACTATCTTTGTTACAAAGATTCCGCATTAACCAATTTTTTGACCATAATCAAAGGTATCGAATGACAACATGAGAAAATTGGCTTCTTGTACAGGGTTCTGCGATAGTGTTGTACTGGAACTGTTACTACAGTTTAGAAGGATTTTTTGGCGAGTTACCGTTGATAACAGCTAGTAACCAAGCGGTTATATCCCCACTCATTGCATTGGACAGTAATTTCAGAAGTTTCGTGAAAACATTGCGGTTATAACAAGAGGTAACTGAACGACACAATGACAGTTGAAAGTCTTCATAATGAGTTTGTTTTGTTTAATTCCTGTTTTTGATGATGCTTTTTTCAATGACAATAGTTGTCTTATTGCAAATTATTTTTTTAGCTCAGTTCCATTAAACATAATTCACATACAGAATCTTAAATTAATAGCTGTGGGAGCTGCTTGAATATCTTCTTTCTTTTTTTTAAATATCAATTAGAGATTGAAATTGGTTTAAAAGTCTTTCTCTTTGATTATTTTGTGTGTTTAGGTATAATTTCCAACTTCTCAAAGTTGGTTTGACGAGCTATGTGTTGTTCTTTTAACATTCGTGCTAATTGGCTTCACACTTTTTATAGTACAAAATCTGTTATTTATATCAACCGATTTGTTGCAACCAGAACCACCAGCCTCTTTTGGTCTACTAGACTCGCTTGATGTACCAGACCCACTGGGTCCAGGATAACTGACCTCATTCTCTGAATCTGCAATAACTTGTGAATCCTGTAATATGTCTTCCGAATCTTGTAATGTGTCTTGCAAATTCATTGGATCTACTTTATCCTGTCCTAAAATTTTTTGCATCTCCTCAAAATATGTGGGAGGCTCCTTATGTTCGGCTCCTGTAGTTTTCATATGCCTTATGTAGTGTAAATACTGTTTTTGCATGTTTGCAAACTTCATGCGGCATTTTTCGATGGCTTCCCTACCTTCCCCCACGTAGTACCCTACTCCATTCATCTTTTTGGGTATTATATCCCAAAGTTGTCTTTTAATGGTTTTTTTGGCAGTATGATGCTCTTAGTTGCAAAAACTATTGTGTGGCATCAAGATCCAGGTCAGTGGGTTTTTTGGAAGCCCAAACCACCTTTCTTTCTTGAGTTTCCTCAGACTGCACTACAGAATCTTTTTCTTTTAATTGGTTTTCGATGAAATTGCTTGCTTCTTCTGGATCTAAAACCCACAAAGTTCAATACACTAAAAATAACAATAATTTTATTAAGGTACTTACCATTTAATAATTTGGATGCTATTTGTAAGGGGACTACTACTAGATGGTCCTGTCCTTTCTTATTTAGGCAGACTTCAACAAGCGATTCGTCGTTGATTTCATTCTCAACATCTAGCTGTTCGTCATTCATGTTGCCAGCTTCTAACATATCTTCTTCCGCCAATTTTGTTTATTATTTGAACTTGTAACCACATATAACCCACCTATAAAGTTGTGTTACAGAATCTATAACCGTCTTATAAATCATGACGTCAATTTGTGACGTCATTCATGCCTCCCCTGTAACCGTTGCTTCGCGAAAATGGAGCGGTAGCAAATTATCAGTTACCGATTGTAAAACGGTAACCCGCCAAAAAATCCTTTAGGTAAGTAGAAGCAGACATATTTGAATTTTAAATAAAAAAGGTTATTGTGGAATCTCTATAATTAATGATCCAGTCAATGAGGTAAATTGTGGGCTAACTAATTAGAAAATAATGGCAGTCACTTTGGTAAATTGAATTTTTTCTAGCTAACAAATGACCAATGAATGTCAAATATTTAATCCCGACACTTGACAGCTGTCAAATTAAAATAACAGCTGCCAACTAGATGCGAAATTACAAAAAGAAATCAATTAGCTAAAATATTTATATGTTCTTCTGTATTTTTGAACGATTTGCAAAAAGTTCTAAGTCGATCCTAGCATTTTCGAATTATTTTTCGATATTCTAAAAATGTTTGCTTCATTGATAGGATTATAAGTTAAACTATGAACTGTTGAGCTATTACAAATTTCTAGTTTCATTTCTAATTTCTTGACTATACCCAGATACAACCCGTATGATTCTACCTCATTTTTGTAAAATATTCCTCACAAATAATAATTGATCACCAATTATAGTTCATTTAATAACCAGGAGGAGAAATTTGAAAAGCCTCACTCACACCACTAAAAGTTACCAGATTAGTTACTAAAGGGTGTGTTCCTTAAAAGCAGTCAACAGTCGTGTTCCAAATTTAATAAATATGCCTTGATTGATGCAAAAATTAGCAATGCATAGTCATAAGTCAATTTATCGTCTGTCTAGTAGATTATTTATATGCTTATACCTAAGCAGTAGACTGGCGGGTATTCTGTCGCATGTAAAACTTTTTCCTGTTTCGTATTTGATATTTCTAATTCAAACTGAAAGCTTATAACCTCCATAGAAAGATAATGTCATGTTCTACTTTTGACGATATCTTCCCAAATGTGTAAAAATTTCATGCATATAATAAACAAATAGTAGATTCAATTCTTCAAAGGATTACTCAGTTGAATTTGATTTGTTTCAAAGCTTTGCAAAATTTTATCCAATGCAGATGACTTATTTTTGTTCTAACAGCATTTTTAATTCACTTATCACAATTTTTCAAAAGTCCTGGTATTCCTCCAATATTCTCTGCACTGTATCTAGTTCCTCTACCTTGGTATTCCTTTAATAGTTGGTGAACCTTTGACTTAGGTACTCCTGTAAGGAAAATGTTGAGCATTTAATACCATGTAAGATATAAAAGTAATAATCTACCGATTGCTTGAGAAATTGTAAATATAAGATCAGTTACATTGTTTTACCGGACTAAGCAAAGAGCTGGTATTCGAAGTAGAAGGATCCATAATTGCAGATGTTCATTACAATTATTTACTGAAGTTTTTAAAGGAGCAATTTCAACAAAACTAAGTGAAAATAATAAAATATCAAGAGCTGATGCGATGAGAAAATTGAGTATATTTATCTGTAATCATAACTATTAAAAATAGAAATTATCAGCTGATGTCAATGCTAAAATGTGTTGTGTGAAACTGGGCGAAATTTGACCAATTAGAGGTCTACAGAATTGCCAACTTAAATTTAAATTACTCCTGGTTTTTAAATGAGGTATAGTATAAGGCAGAAAATAAAGTTGTTAGGGAAAAAAAACTTTCGAGGGCTATGAGTCACCTATGCGTAGAACGCTAATTTGAGTTGTTATATACAGTGAGCTGAAAACATTGGTACAATTTCTGTCAGTATATCGCATCGGGCTGTTAAGTCAGGTAAGGTTAGATGTGTGGTGAGTGGGTCTATAAGGCACTCCACTGCGACTCGCAAGAGTTTATTGTGTTACTGTACTGACAAAATACATATTGTGGAAATATCACAATCACATACCAATGTTTTTCGTTCACACTTTACAGATTTTGCACTTGTGTTTGGTGCAGATTAAGATCACAGCTCTAGAGAGTTTCTGCGGACTCTATCTTACTGCTATAGTTCAGGTCCCTCAGAAATTGCTTAGAAAAGTTTTCTTTATGCCTTCATTTATCGGTGTAGAAATTTGTATGACTTTCTTTTTAAATATTTTACTATATCCCACTGTTAGGTACCAGATATTTTTGGTACTTGTTGTTTATTTTTGAGAAAATACTGTAGTGAGCCAGTGTTATAAACATGGCGCAGTCAGTAGGAGTTGAACTAAATGTTGCCAACAATAATACTAATATAAATAACACATATATCGATTAGAAATTTGAATTAATTGCTATGTAGGTTACTTTGCGGAGTTGTTAATTTGAAGCGTAGAAAGAGATATGTAAATGTGACTTCGCTCTCTTCCTACGTGTAACAGGCTGTATATTTTTTTATTTCGTTATGTACAACCCTTTTACAACCCTTCACTATTTTGTTTTTCTTATGAATATATGCATTGATTTTTGAATTTTTTTCCAAGTTACTGTGATTATTATAGTCTAAGAACCAAAAATGATATTTAATTTGGGTTAATAAGAATAAACTATTTTTAGAAATAGCCAGTTACCGTATATTTGTTTACATATTCACAGACTGAATTGTCAATATACCAATCAAACTTGTTTGGTATCTTTTCGTAGGTATTTTGTGCCCGTATGTATTAATATTTCTCTTCATTTCTCTGTGATAGGTCGGCAATTAGTATAACATGTATATTGCACTATTAACGTTATTTTAAAAAATATATATTAATTACTAGGCTTCAATTGGGTTGTTCCTCATTTTTATATTTTGTAAAAGGAATCTTATCAAATAATTCTCAACTCTTGTTACATTGAACACTAATACGCCATTTGTTCCCAAACATTGTTAGACGCTGCCGAAAGACTTCGTTGTCAGGTTGTTATTAATGAGGAATGTTTTCCTTCCTGACAAGTATTTGGAACTTGAAGCGGAATTTAAAATACATGATTTTGAACACTTCAGTAATATTTGAAAAAATAATATCAAATATTTGCGGCGATATTAGATACTAAGGAACAATTTCCCGAATATATTCAACATATTTATTGTAATGTTGCTGGTTAAACCGAGCTATAGGATTCAGGGTTTAGAAGAAGAACTTTTAAATGCAATTAATTCCATGAAAGACAAATCTAAACATATAAATTGAGTCAATCAAATTGTAACTTGAGTGCTCTTTATTAAAAAACGAATGCTGGTCAATTTTTCTAAAACCACCTTTATTTAGGAAGTAATAATACTAATAATTGCCGACAACTGAATCATTCCGTACAATGTTACTGTTGTAATATATATTGTAATAAATATTGACATGGAATAAGCAAAATTGATATGCTTCATGAAACATTACTGAATTTTATATATTTGGACAGAGTTTGAAATAAAGTTTTTATTGCATGAAAAACACTAGACTGATTAAATTCAAAACTTGGTGTTTTCATAGTCTATTTAACAATCTGAACAAACATTTTTTTTTATTTCATGCTAGCTTTACACTCTAGACAATTTAATCTTACCACTTTTACTATGTGAATTATATTATTCTTTATATAAAATGAAAGTATATTTAGTCATTTTTTTCAACTCTATCCTTACCTCACCTTTTTATCCTTACCCAAAGTCCAGTATTTTCCACCGAGCTGTTCATGAGCGTAGTTAGGAAACGACAAGAATGTTCGTCGCTTTCTGACCAACTGGCACAGATCAAAGTGTAACTGTCTATAAATGATATCAGAAAATAAGAAAAAGAAAACAATAACAAAAATCTTGAAAGGACGGGAATCGATCAAGCCGCTGGTAAACTCCGTTTCACCTAAGAAGAAGCCACTTGAAGTTACATCCGTATGCGCGAACTTGTCAAAACCAGCGCCATTTTGTAATTCGACTTCAAATCAGTAGTGTAAAGTTTTCACATTTTGTTGGTTACCACAAAATAACAATATTAAAAATGTAGAGAATTATTTGCTTGTAACGCCAATGGCATAAAACTGTCGTTTCGAGTCAACATAGATAAACAAGACCGATTTTGGTTTCTGCGCAAGACAGTTGGCAAACCTCACGTGGCTTCTTATGTGAAACGGAGTCTATGTTTGTGGATTTTGTTCGTACGATTTCACCCGAATCGAACATTTTTCGAAAGTTCAATAGCAATATCTTCTAAACAGACTGGTGAACAACTTTGTAGATGCATAACATCTGCGTTCATTTATGTTCGGTAGTATTATTAAAAAACTTAGGTTTATTAATTGCTATGATATTTACCTACATACGCTACGGCCGTAGAAATAGTGGTAGCATCATGCTACTTTGAGGGAGATGGGCCTGCACCACCCCCAGAGGTACAAAAGCTGGTGAAGTACTGTGAAGAGAAGAGACTACCTCTACTTCTAGCATGTGATGCCAATGCACACAACACCAATGCACGCAACACCAACAAAAGAGGTGAGCAACTTTTAGAATATATCCTTAATAAAAACCTTAATATCCACAATATACGGAATACCCCCACATTTGTAACAAGGGTAAGGCAAGAAGTTTTAGATGTCACACTGGCAACACAGGATATAAAACATAGTAAAAGATTGGAGAGTATCGGGTGAACCATCTCTCTCCGATCATAGTATCATAACATTCAAGTTAGAACCAGGCATACCTGAGGTAAACCTCAGGAGAATAACAAGAAAAACAGTAGAGTAGTAGAACTAGCCTATTGACGACGAGAGCAAAACCTCTCCAAAATTCAAAGACTAGCCTGTATACGGCAGCCATGGAAGTGATTCTCAACCTCACCCCTTTACATATGGTGGTGGAAAGTGTTGCGGAGAGAACAAGATACAGACTAATAAGTAGAGAGGGAATCTTTAAAAAAAAAACACCTCATCACTTCTTAGAAATCAGACAACCTGGGACATGCCACAAGACAGTATGATAAAAAAGTATAACTTTTCAAAAAAATTCGTTACGGAAATGAGCAACAAGAAGGAATGGGATCCAAATACCATTACCAGACATGGAAAGAATGCCATTCGATGGTACACAGACGGCTCAAAAGCAATAGAAGGAACTGGGATAGGAGTGTTCGGGCCAGGAACCAAACACTCTGAAAGCTTGGGAAAAACCCCAAGTATCTTTCAAGCGGAAATCCACGCCATAAGAAAGTGCGCCCAGTTCAATATTGATAAAGGATACAGAAGACAAAGGATTATCATAATGTCGGATAGTCAAGCAGCCATTAAGGCACTGAGCTCTTGTGTAATCAGTTCCAAAATGGTGTGGGAATGCCTAGACAAACTCAATGAACTAGGCGAGAACAACATAGTCACCTTACTATGGATTCCAGGACACACTGGAATAGAAGGAAATGAAAAAGCAGATGAACTAGCAAAGAGGGGGACTGAAATACCTTTCTGGGGGCCTGAACCCTTTTGCGGAATCAGCCCCAATGTAATATTGGAAGAAATAAGTAAAGCCGAGAAAAAGAGAAGATCTGACCATTGGAAAGATCTAGTAGGGCTTATACAATCAAAAACTCTTCTGGGTGACTACAACCTGTTGAGATCAAAAGAATGCATAAGTCAAAGTAAAACTGCGCTAAGCGTTTTAACAAGGATCCTAACGGGACATTGTCGCCTGAAAAAGCTCAAAATAGTGGAGGAAGAAGAATGCAGATTTTGTGGAATGGAAGAAGAAACCTCCATCCACATACTTTCCAACTGCACAGCACTTCAGAATCCTAGAGCACAGCACCTGGGAGGTTACTGAATAGAAGAGGAACATTTGCCTAAGTTGAAGCCTGTAGACATCCTAAAATTCCTCCGGGAACTACTAGTTTCTGAGACTCTCCTCAGAAACTGAGTAGAAGTAAGGGGGCACAATAGATCTTTTAGGTCTCAGTGAATGTCACCCCAAAAAACACACATACATACATATATACAGCCGTAGATTATGTTTATTTGTTTTTCTGACGTTCTGCTCTAGATTCTATTCGCATACTCCCATGTAGGACTGATACGTCTCATCATTGTAATACGTCGGAGCATTTGGTTGAACGTTCAAAGGTAAGGAATAACCAGTTGGCGTTTCGATCGCAGCATCAAAGCAAAACTTACAGGAAAACGTTAATCAAAGACGGGAAATGTTGAAATGAATAAATATCTATAACTTAACTATACTTTTATTTGTCATTTTCATATAATATAGGTAAAACAAACGGTAAAAAAAGAAGCGTACTATTATAATGTTATAACGATAAAAAGACAAGAATAATTAAAATACTATTTTTATTTAAGTTTTTAATCATCTATTCTAATACTTTTATGATTGTATAGGTACATTTCTTTTTATAATTCATATAAATTAACAATATTCTTTTTTCTTTAATGATAATTGACCTTATAATAACCTGTAGGTATCTTCTATATGATATATTTTAACAACTCTTATATTAGTACATTTAAATAAAAAAGCTCATTACAGAAGTTAGTTTTAAGCTCTAAAAATCAAATATAATGTTCAAACGCCAACGTTTTGCGTTAACACTTAATCTCAAAATAAAAGTATGCCGAGTTCAATATATTATTGATAAAATGTTACTATTACGGCGGCCACCAAGGCGCTGAAACCCTGTGTAATAAGTTCTGAAATGGTAGGTGAACTAGACAAGAATCACATCGTCACCCTACGGGGAGTTCCAGTGTTCCAGATCACACTGATATTAGTGGATATGAAATAGTAACGGGCGCCGATCCATTACTATAGTGGAACCACATACTGTGGTGGAACGCCTCTGATGCGTTAAATACAGTGAAGCAGTGTCGAGCGCGGTTAGTACTTGGGCTACCACTGGGGAAGACCGTCATAGAGTCAGTACAGCCTGCAGTGGAGTAGCATATCACAGCTTCCAGGCATTATACCGATGTACCTAGTCCATGGATGTTGGTTTCGGTAAAGGACCCTACCACTGGCTGGAACACTAGTGGGTTCGGCAAAATTTCTGGTTAGGGGTAGAGGGCTCCCGGCTAGCCTCAGTCGCAGAAATAGACCGACGTTAAATAACCGAATAAAAGAGAAGAAATAGTAAAAAGAGCAGCTTAAACTCGCTTTTTGGGGACCGGAACTCTTTTGCTGTATCTGCACCTGAGTGAAATTGAGGAAAAACTGACAAAGAGAGATCATATCATAAGAAAGATCGAATAGGGCTAAACCTAAGCCCTATATGCCTCAAGCCTAATGGTTTGCTCAGGAGCTGAGTAGAAGTATCATAGAAATAAATTAACAAAAAATTGAATTTACCGTATTTCTGTCAGTTGGTGACACAATAGACCTACAACTATCTTCCATTTATTATTTCTACAAAACTTTCCATTTAAATGTACTAAATTAAAAAACAAACAACTTATAAAATATGAACTATTATCTAGCAACGATTTAAAACTTTTTTTTTTCTATACATATATATTTATAAATCTGACTGCACCACTCGGCAATTTTTTACTTTTTAGAATTTAACCTACTGCTTTATACAAATCAACTCAAAACAGCCCATCGCATTCGCTGAAAACGTCTTAAATTTTACTATTATTAATATCATGAAATTTAAAAATCTACAAGGCGTATTTTTCGAAATCTATCTAGATTTATTTTCGGCGGACGCGAATTGTTTTCAAAACGAAATTAAAACGGCTATTTCTACTTATCAAAATCGAACAGGTCTACAACAATTGGTACAAGACAGTCAATAAAATATACGCGATCTCCATAATTAATAATAATAGTTAAATAAGTTGCAGATGTAATTCAAAATGAACCAGGCAAAATCAACCAAGTTGGTGAAGAAGCCTCTCACTTATAAGTACAGGGTATCCAGCTTTTTATTGGTAAAATGTCAACAATAAGAGATAAGGTATAGGCTGTAATTAAAAAAAATTGCCTCTTCATAATTGATTTACGTTTTGTAATCTCAGTATCAGGTCCGGTTTCCAAGAAATGCAAGAAAATACAAACTGGTGAATGCATAGTTGAAGGTGTCATTACTTGAATGTCCAGTTTAAGTAAGTAAGTAATTTTTTCAAAACCATGATCAACTTTCAATCTTAGATACGGACCTGTACATTTCGATATGATTTTTTGAGTAATTGAAAATAGCTCCCAAGAAAATAGACCTATTTACCTGGCTCTATTCTTTCCAAATCTATCTTTTTCGGCTCCATTCTTTCTGGTTCTATTTTATTGGGGTCTATTGTTTGCTAGTCTATTTTTCAAATCTAGTATTTTTTTGAGCTTTTTTTTCCGGGTCTACTTTCTACAGGTCCATTTTTTCCGTGTCCATGTTTTCCGGGTCTATTTTCTACAGGTCCATTTTTTCGGGTCTATTTTTTTCGGGTCCACTTTCTACAGGTCCATTTTTTCCGTGTCTATGTTTTCCGGGTCTACTTTCTACAGGTCCATTTTTTCGGGTCTATTATTTGCAAGTCTATTTTTTCGAATAGAATTTTTCCAGTCTATTGTTTCTGGTAAATTTTTTTCTATCTTTGTTAACATTTTAACAAACCTAGATACTCTTTATAAGGAGAAGTTTGTTAACAAAAAACTCAATAAACATCAATAACAAATTAAAACATCAACTTCCATTTAACATATCTTATATTTTGAGATTGTCTCTCTTGCACTAAATTATCTTCCTGCTATCACGGAGCATACTGTACTACATTTCTAATTTGCAACTACTTTTGGAAGTTCTAGGTACTCTCTGACTATTCACTACAAGCTTATTCAAGCAATAAATATAAGAAGGAGATGTTAAATAATTTTTTGATATTTTATTCCAAATATATCTAATAAATAGGAAATTGTTGATATAATAAATAATTAGTCTGGTGTCTGAAATTCCTAAAATCGACCAAATGTTCACCTCATCTACTACAATGTGAATTTATTAGTTATTTTTCAATATATCTAAGAATTTGACATATTTTCAACCTGCTCTCTATTGTGATCAAAGCTGATAGGCATTAACAGTTCAAAATTTGGACCCAAAGTGCATAGAAATACATTAAATGCCGAAAGGCAGATTATTTTGTTTTGATAAGCTAATTTTAAAGATAAATATGAGGAAAAGTTAATTTAGAATGTTATTCTTGAAAAATTGTATTTCGCATCAGAATAGTACCTATCATTTTCTACTGATTGTCATTTTTGGAAACAAGTTTAAAGTGGTACAATATGCTCTAATTCTAACTACTTTGGTATTGTACAAAAGGTATCGGAATTTTTACAGTAACAAGATAAAATCATATCCATAGCATTCGATAAGTACACTAGGTCTGTTCTTAATAATAACCACTTCGCCAATAATAATGCCAATCGATATTTTGACAGCTCAAAATGTCCTTTCAGGTACATCAACCACTCCATCGCTGTTTCGGGGTGGCGAATAAATTTGGTGGTTTAAAAAATGACAGCTTAAATAAAAATCAATTTAGAATGTGATAATGAAGTATTGACTGCATTATCAGTAGCATCATAATTTTTTTTAGTGGTATCCATTGTCAGTTGTCACCATTTTGATGCTCTTTTGCTTGGTCTAAAAATAAAAGGAAGACCTTAAAACAGGGAAGATCATGTAAATGTAAATAAATGCTTAACAAGTGATACAAGAATGTATAGCTCATCAAATGCTGTGGGATATTTTATTTGAGAATTAATCTTCCGATTCTGGATTGTTAAGTAAAGATCAGCTACACGATTCTATGTCATTTAAGTCTACAACTACATCAGTCGGCTCTTGTTCATATGCAGGTGGATTATCGTCCTCGGTTATTATGGGACAGCTTTTTCCTGTTTCCTCTTCATTATTGTATTCTTCACTTTCCCTATGCACCAAGACTTGTACTACGGTTGATTCACTATTTTGTCTGTTTAAAGGTGGCCTTGTCAAGTGGCTGTCAGGGGAAGCTTCTGTTACCAAGATGCTTACATCAGAACTGAAACTGGAAAATTTATGATTTTTAAAAAGCCTTATACTTTTCAATCAACGAATTTATTGAATTATGGGTAATAAAAGCCAGTGGATACTGGTCATGTTTGATATTGTCTTTTTAAACTTGAAGAAAATGAAATCATCAGCTTTTTCTACTTTGCTCCGCTGGAACAATGCACAAGAACAAAAAAAAAGTAGGGGAGGGACGTCGAATATGACGCACCGTATACCGATGGCATACAGATGGCTCAGAAATGAAAGGGCTCAGTATGTGGAGCTTACTCCAGAGCACTAAGCCTATAGTGGGGAATGGAAAACAATACAAGCGTGGTTCGAACGGAACTGGCTGGTATCTCAATTGCCGCAAAAAAACTAACCAGAAAAGGAATTTCTGGAAAAAACAACAATCTGCATTGATAGTAGACAAGCCCTATTAACCTTAAACAAACAGCGTGTTATATCAGGGCTAGTAGTAGAGTGCCACCAAGATTTGGCTAACGCCTTGGCAGATAACAATATTATCCTGAGGGCACGGCAGGAGTAAAGGTATTCGCATTGCCGATTTTTTAGCCAGAGAAGTGGCTGAACTAAAGATTTTAGGACCCAGTGACCCCTACGGCCTAACGACTTCGACAATTGCGGAACTAGCCAAACGTGTTACACCCATGCTCAATTCCTTAAGAGATGGGATGGAATCAAAGGATGCAGTCTAGCTAGGATCACCCTGGGCGACCCTGGGAAGCTGGCGCCGAAGAAATATTAAGCGATGGCCAGGAAAAATCTACGTTTAACAGTAGGATTTCTGACTGTCCACTGTCAACTTAGGAAACACCTCCATACTATGGGACTAGTGGACACACCTCTCTGCTGGATGTGTGAACAGTTAGATGAAACTGTCAGGTATGTCTTATGCGAGTGTCTGGAGTTATCGTCGATAAGAGAGTGTGTGCTGGGTGAGTCATGGCCTACACCAGCCGATATAAAGGAGATGTCTCCTAGTGACCTGTCCACTTTCCTGAGAAGGACAGGATGGACGATGACCTAGGAGGACAACTCCTCGGGAGGATGTACAATGGGTCACATGTGGCCTAAGAGCTGTGAGCCTACACTCACCCTCTCTACTCTATAGATACAGAGATACAGATGACTCACTTATACATGAATATCAGCTTTATACTTGCTACGCAGGTTGCGTCATCTTGGCCTTTTTCGGTTTATCACGTTAACTAAACAGTGTTCTAATAATGTCAAAAATTAGAAGGACTGCAGTTTTTAAATATAGACAGCGACTGAATTCATCAGTACAGACATTGAAATTATAGTTGAACTAAACTGTCAACCACCAAATATAATTCCTGAAGATTCTTACACCAGATTTCCGAATGCGCAGATTTATAATTAAGTTATTATATCATGCTGCCGTGCTGTGTTGTGTTTGAGTGGTGCAGTGCTACTATATTACGTGCTACTTCCAATGAATATTTTTGAGAAAGTCTTCTTTATGTTTGAGGATATAATTTCACTCTAAACAACGCTTTGAAGAGAAGAAAATATAGACATGTTTTCTCCGGGCAAAATCATAGGAAAGCTTTCTATTTTTTGGGAAAGCTCTCAGCATATAACTATGGCGCAGCTTCTCACGACAAAAGTGTACTATCTTCATGCAGATTTTCTATCCAGCCTGTGCAATTACATGAAATGTTTGAACTTCTCATCTTTTTGTACTCCAAATCTGTATACTTATTACTATAATTAGTATTCCCCGAGCACCCTAACAATTCTAGGATCTTCCATACAAATGTAAGGAAATAAGGAATAGCACACTAAATATTTTAATATGATTACAATCCACTGGAATATAAAGTTTAAGATTTGTCACCTTATAATTGTTTATACGTTTTTTTTTTATACAAACCATGACCAACTTACCTAGTACACTTTTCCGACTGTGTCCTTTGGCACCCTCCACCGGTCATTGATGTGGGCCGAGACTTGACAGAACCAGCCCTTTTTCTTCGAATGACGCTGCCTCGTTTGGGCTTAGCATCTTCAGCTGCAGTAGGGTGAAGAGTTTGGGATGCTTTTAATTCTTTGTGACCGAGAAGGGGAGAAGTTGACTTATCGTCAGGTTTTTCTACAGCGTCTTGATGACGTAAAAAGAAAGGGAAACTGTAAATACTTCTACGCCGGGGTTGGGACGAAGGAAGGGGGATTGTGGGAGATGTACCTAGAAGCAAAATAAAGTGTAACAGTTATATACTATGTCTATTTGTGGTGGTTTTAAGTGAATTGAGTAGAAGGGCATATTAATGAAAAAGGTGGGAAGAAACGAATTGAAAACAGGAGATAGATACTGAGAAATGAAGAAGAAAATATAGAAAGCTTGATATGGAAAAGAATAAGACAAAGTGGAAGATTAAGTTGCAATTTAGAAAAGTGCAAAACATACAATAAGCAAAACACGTAAGAAAAACAGACATCAAAAGGTTAAGACACAACGTTAAAATTTTTATTTAAATAGGATACCAATAGTCCAATAGCTTTTGAGCTTTTAATAAAGAAGAAAATAACGTTTTTTTCATTAAAATGTTCATAAAAAGTCGAGAATCTATCAGGTCATCGTTTTCTGTCGGGATTTTTGTCAAAAACTCCCTATTTTGATGCTCTATTGCTTGGTCTAAAAGGTAAGACCTTCAATCAATGCGAAAAAAGGTCTGCTCCACAGATGGCCCAATAACGGAGGAATATGTAGGACCAAGATTCTGGTACTTTTATGGCCTGAGTAGCTGTTAGGGTTGATAGGGAAGGAAAAACCACAACCCTCGCAATATATGTATGGGATTGGAGTAATGAGAACGCACCAGTACAAGGAACTCCAAGCATAACATGATGACATACAAAATAGATCCCAATCATTTGAAAAGGATGAACGCATACAATGTCAATAAAGTATACCTTATAATTGACTCAATTATTGTCAAGGAAATAGGTCAATAGGATAGAGAGATAGCCATAGAAATAATGATTCAAAAGTGCTAAAGAATAGAGAAAGAACAGAACAGTAAATAGTATCATGAAACAGACAACACACAGCTCTTGATAACTCTCAACTGTGATATCCTGAATTTTTCGATGCAAAGCTTCTATTTATATACGCCTTCTTCAAGTCGAGAGTAATTCCATTTGCAGTGGATTATGCATTATGATCAATATTGATCAAGAATTAATGTTGCTGTAGGATCCAATTTCGATGGTTTATGTACAAACAGTTTGTTGTTCAATTGGTGATATGCTTATGCAGTTCCTGATGCCAAAAAACTATCAATTGCAAGAGTGTTATTGTCGTGTTGATGGGTAAAGATATACTTTTGTTTGGCATACGAATGTGGTAAGCATGTAGAGATGTTATAATATTCGTGAAGCTTCATGAACAGCAAGGAAAAACAAGAATTAGAAAGCGAAAATATAATTAGAGGTAAAAATAGTCAAATAAATAAAGTGGCATGCGCTTAATTATCAATAATCAAGTGTCGGAAAAAGAATAAACTTGTGTCAAACTAACGTTTAAAACATGTGATATTTCATATAAGCATAAAAGTGGTGTTTTTGGGTTAAAGGTAGATTGTAAGAAAAGGAATTGTAGGATAACCGGTTTTGAGGGTGTATAAATGCATGCATTCTATCACATTAACATTTTTATGCCAGTCAAAATAACTTCCTTTTGAAATATGTGGCGCCTTAATGAATTAATGATTTCAATTAATAATTAATAATATTAATACACTGCTTATAACCAGATTTATTATAATTGCTCTGTATAATTTCTACTAACTTTTGAAAAATAAAATACTCACCAGATTCTGGTGTTGCCTCGCTAACCTTGATGCTTACATCGGCGGTGTCGCGCATCAAATCCAACTCCTCGGGGGACATGTTGGTGGCGCTGGAGAGCAGCAGCAACGGTAAATTCAGCCAAGGGCCGCCAAGTTCACTGAGATCACTAGCGTCAGACGCCCTAGAGGACTTGCGAGAGGAAGCGCGACTCCCTCGATGCACATGCAAGAAGGCAGATAAACGCCCTTGCCAACCAGTTCCTGGTGATGACGTTTGCGTCGTTTCGTCTTCTTGTTCTCGTTCTCTTTCTTTTTTGCGTCTAAAACAAATAACATAATGTGCTTTTCAATCTTGTTCGTTTATACACCTAGTTTCACCTAATAGATATTAACCAGCTTTCTCACTTACTTTTGGTAATCTTTATAAGTCTTTTGTATAAGCCTAGCAGCTTTATCCTGCCTTTTCCAAATTCTTGTAGACGATACAATCTCCAATTCTTTCCTTGTAGGAAACTGCTTTTTAAACTTGATACTCATCTGCTCTTGTAACTGACGGAAGTTGTCAGTCTCTTCAACGTGTCCTAGTACGTGTTTCACCAGTGCATGTAGAATATCCAGGCAATGTATCTTGTTGCCTCTCGCTATGGGTAAATTAAAACTCACTAAGGCCACCGTATTCGGCTTTGATATGCCCAACGGAGGATCCAAAGAAGCTATGAAATCCGACAGCTGAGAGAAACGAATGAACTGCGCAGCGTGTGGATCGTATCTGAAAATAGCTCAACGTGAGAAAATATTATGTCTTAGCTACTGTGTCGATTTGATAGTCTTACTTGCTCCATCTTATGTAGAACATTTCTAGATCATCTTCTACAATACCGATTTCCTCTTCTTGATGAGCTTGATTGAAGTTCTCAAGGATAATAGCAATGTACATGTTGATAACTATCATATAATTTATAATAATAAAACTGGTAAAATATATTATTGCTAAAAGTGGATAACCACAATCACCGTTACTCTGATTTTTATAATGTGGATCACAGTCTGGGTACTCGATCATTAACGACTCTAAAACATCATTCCAACCTAAAACAAATTCATCATAAGTAAAACGAAGAGTAGGTATATATCCACAGTTTAATGATATTTTGAAAATTGCAGGAGGAGAAGGTGATTAAGATTAAGATTATTGTGCTTCTGGGAGTCTTTACACTGTGACTGCAAATCTATTGCCGTCGTAGAGGTGGGGCAGTCACAAATTATGCTCTGCTATTTCATCATCTTCCAGACAAAAACGGCAAGTCGGATCTTCCAACAGTCCAAGTTTAGGCATATGATGATTCAGATGACAGTGGCCTGTTGAAAGACATGTTAAAACAGATCCTGGTGGTTGCCTTTTCTAGCTTGGTGGGTACTCCTCGTTTTTTTGCGATGGTTAGCAGTACGACTTTGAATGCGGCTGTTGGTGCTGTCCTCATAGCTCCCGTGGCAGCTTAATCATCATCAATTTGATGACTTTGGTTTATGGCTGTCTCTACTGCACATATCCTTCTGTATAGGTTTCTTAGCGCTATCGTACTTTATTGGATTATTTTCTTCAGGTATTGATTCCATGTCAACTGTCATAAATGACTCCCAAGCATTCTGCCTTTGGAGTCACCTTGTTAAAAACTAACTAACTTCTAAGAACTTTCTTATTTGTTGAAACTATTATAGTGCTTTCCAAAGGGCTTACACCTAGTTACTGTCGAGGGATCAAAATGTTTTCAAGGATTATTCCTGCATAAGGCTAAGAAGATTTCAAGCTAGATACAAGGTGACACAAGTTATTAGAAACTGAAAATAGTTGGAGGTTTGTAGTGGTGGTACTCGCAACTGACTTGTTAAAATTATGGTAATTAGAAAGATGTTTACCTGCTGATGTGATCAGCCTAAAAAGAAGATGCATAGACCTTCCGAACGTTTCGAAGTTGACCATATCGTCTAGCGCTCCTTGTTGGCGCACATGGCCGAAAAGGAACATGCCAATAATAGCGTAAATGAAAGTAATTAGAGCAAGGAGAGCTCCAATGTTGAACAATGCAGGAAGAGATACTATTAGAGCGAATAGGAGCTTCCTTATACCTTTGGCAGCCTGAAAGGAAACAAAATTTCAGTCAATAAAATTTTTTTTTTATGAGAAATGTTTTATTAGGATAACTAACAACTAACAAAAAAAGCAGTTATAATATATACAGTATAATTTATCCAATTGAGATTTACATTTTTTTGTTGTAGTAATCCTTACAATAATCGGAGGTCCCTACATATGTTCAATTAGCGACATTTTTTGTTCATTCCACGTACACGCCTTACAGCTACCAGTTGAAACAAAAATGCAGGTGGATTGTTGAATATCCACAAAGTATCACACAATTTCAGCAATCTGTGATTGCTTTATTGGGCTTTAACTAACTTTCATTTGCCATATATAGATCAATCGGGAATTTTTCTGTTTCAATTGATAGATCAATCAAATCGTGCACATTAAACACATTGTGAAAAGCTTCACCAGGTAGGAAAGAATAACGAATAATGCATTAGTCTTAGAAGACATGATTGATATTTAACAAAGTATTGGAAAAAATATAGCAGCATCTGCGATATTGATATCACTAGTCAACATTTTTTGTGGTTGTGGTCACTGACCAAAGTAAAAACTGTTTTTAATAAAATATTAGTCTGAATTTGGAGTTGGCTTTTGTAAAGAGGGAATTATTTCACATCACATTTAATAATATCATCATAGTTTTTGACAAAATATCATCCCTCTTTAGATGGCAACGACAGTGACAAAGAAGCAGCTGCTCTGGTCTTCGCATTTGATTGTGAGACAAAGGAAATGTTGAGTACCTATGCAATACTGCGCGACATTTCGCAACTAAATGTTGCAGCAGCCGGTGCGTTTCCAACCACCAAATCCACTTAGTACTACCTAGTCCTAAATACTCCAATAAGTTGTTGACAACAATGCCAAACTATTCATTTTGGAAATGGTTACCGCGATAATTAATTAATAATGGGAGTACGTATGACTCTCTTACAAGAGGATCAAGTTATTATTTTACAATCATGGTTACGTCGCGGGTTCACGGGTTCACTTGGGATTGCCCACTAGTGCTCAAGGTACCCTCAAGGCTATTGTTGGTCTACCCAGCCGGCATCTCTTAAACGAAGGAAAAACAAGAAGTTGATGATTTTTTTTCAATATATCGGAGCTTACAGCTTCAAACTTAAGTAATAAAACTCGTGCTTTTATCGCTCCAAACTAAAAAAGGAGAACTGAATAGAATGCTTTACTTTATAATAATTGTGAAGATAAAAATAAAAGGTATGTGGAAGCTTTGATCCAGTTGTCGACTAGTGTATCTCTCACAGTTTGAAGAAATTATCTTTGGGGTACAGAAAACATCAAAGAACAAACCTATTCACCAAACAGTCTAAAGCTACCCATTTTTATAATCAAATTCATTTTCATTTGAATGAATAGTAGTGGTTAATGAATGAGGTCGTAGCGTGAGGGTAACAAAAATAATTATACAGTTGACAACAGCAACATAACATTAGGTATCAATAACGGTCAAGGGGAACACATTACAGACAATACGTTAAAATAATACTGACCACAGCTTTGGGATGGTATACCTAAACGGTTATACTTACAAATGACTATAGTAGACCAGTAAGCAAAATTACCAAGAAGTTTATAGTACATTGTTAATATTATGTTTGTTTATTATTTCCTTTGTTATTACTTAAGAAAAAGCTTTTATTTCCCAAAGAATATCTTTGGGAAATACTCCCAACAGAGGAAATATGAATATTTTTGAGTCAAATTAATTTGGTATAAGATGTGAATCAATGTACTTACTTTAATCAATCGTAAAATTCTTCCTATCCTAAAAACTCTCACTACTCTAAGAAGAGTCGGGGATACAGGGAAATCTATCATGATATCTTCCATGAGAATACCAAGAATGGAAGCCAAAACTAATAGAAAATCGAAAACATTCCATGGAACAGTAAAGTAGTGGTATCTTAAACCTATTATTTTCACTATTGCTTCTGAAAAATAAAAAGCTTCGTTAATGGAGTTATGGAAAATGTTATATAACAATTTGATAGTTTATTTATAAATCTAAGTGAAGTGCTGGTGAATTTAGAGCACAAATGTTTAGATAATTTGTAGAGGCGAAGCAAAATATGTTGCTTGTCAATGTAATGGAGATTTAGTATTAGAAGAATATGAAATGGTTTGTATTTGTTGCAGGAACAATGTCAGAAATGAGTGTATATAATCATTATATCCTTATACCGTATAGATATTTTTTCCATGCTTTTCTATCTTCTGCTGAAGTTGATGCTTCTCTCCATGTATGTTGTTATACGTTACCCATCTTTATATTCCATATCTACCTTGCTTGCTTTCAATCTGCAATCTCGCTTCGTATACACGTTTCACTTATCTGTTGTTATTCATTCGCTTCATATGTCCCCACCAACTCAATTGTTACTGCTCTATAAATTGTACTATAGGCTTTACTCCTAAATCTTCTCTTATATTTCCGTCTTTCCTAGTAACTCCTCTTATTATACATCTCAAATATATCATTCCATTTGATTCATGATTATTGTTTTCTCTTATTGATTTCAGCTTCTTGTTTTCCAGTTTGTTCTAGTGGTACTCCAAGGTATTTAAATTCTTCCATTTGTTCAATTTCTACATTGTCTATTTTTATATCAGTTTTTGTATTCAGGTCTCCTATTATCAATATTTTTGTTTTAGTAGCATTTATTTTCATGCTTTCTTCTTCCATTGTGTCTTTCCATATATTAAGATTGTCTTGAAGCAGTTCCTCAGTACCTGCTATTATTACGATGTCGTCTGCAAAAACTCCGTACAATATTTCAACTCTCTTCTTATATTTCTTGATTATATGGTCCATGTGTACGTTGAATAGTGTTGGGATTAGTCCTCCACCTTGTCTTAATCCCATCTCTGTTCTGAATCCCTCTGGTTAAGTGCTAGTTCTTATTACATAATTTATATTTGGTTTTGGATAATTCTTATCAATTTGTTGTGTAGTCCTCTTTCTTTCAAGCCGCTCGAATCTTTTACTCTAAGTACTGTGTCAAAAGTTTTTAATTCTTTTCAATTTTACACATGACGTTTTTTTTGATAATTGCTTTATCATAAAAATATGCTCCTTCCAGGCCTAAGCTCGTTTGGTGCTTCTGATAAATGTGAATGTCTATTATTTATTATATTTTCAAATATTTTTGTAATAGTGTTCAGTTACGTTATTCCTCTGTAGTTATAACAATTTTTTTGGTCTACTTTCTTGAGAGCAAACTTTAATTATGAAATTTTATTTAAACTTTGAATTTTATCAATCTTGCTGTTTTGTATTATACGATATGGTGATATGATTAGGAATAAATAATCAGAATAAAAAATGCGATGGATTGAGTCTGTTTGACTTACCTAATCCAAAAACCGTTGTAAAAAACGCATTACTAACTTCTAGAACAAAAAACACAGAGTGCGGTTGGCCGTAATGTTCGATACCCATGCTGAGCATATTTAAAAAAATTAAAACAAATATCGCTATCTCGAACCGGCGAGAATTCGACAAGTCATAGAACATGGCCAAGCACTGGTTCATTGGTCTTTTTATCACTTTTTGTGGCTTTTTTCTTCCCAATTTTTTCATCGCTGTATAATAATGTTTCTGACTTTCAGTTAGAAACATTTCTAGTACACCTCCTTCATACTAAAACATAAACATTAAAAATAAATAGATTCATTACTCAATAATTATTGAGTGGGTATTTACCTTTTTCTTGAGCATATTGAAATTATCGATGATGACTCCTATGAATAAGTTTAGAGTGAAAAAAGATCCACAAACTATAAAAATCACGAAATAAATGTAAGAATAAAGATTTGCTTCTCTTTGAGGCTGCAAATCTACGCCTCTAGCATCAACTGCGTCAGCCATAACTTCCATCCATCCTTCGAACGTAGCCTATAAAAAGGAAAGCTCAGTAGGTTATAATGAAATATTTCAAAGAAGGTTTTTATAAAAATTGTAGACAGCTTTAAACCATTGTCGAAGAATACTATTACCATACTTTTATTTATATCTAGGGTTTCCTATACCTAAAGTAATTAGTTTTTGATATATTCTTATTTTTAACAGCGGGTATTTGTTAAAAATATTAATATCTCGAAATTATTCAATATTATATCAATATTATAAAATTGCAATTCAGGACCTCAATTCTCCCACAGTTTCAAAGGTTTCTGTTTTGGATGCAAAAAACGTCGTCAAGCATTCAGTCTATAAATACTGGCAATACCATTGGACTGAATCAAACTCTAAGATCCCCACATTGAAGAAATACGTGAACCCCTGGAGATGATTCCCGATGAAAAGAAGAGTGCAAACGATCTTATCGCGCCTTAGATTCTCTCATGACTATCTTATGTCCCATTCCACGACACCAGTGAGCGACAGCTGCAATCAGCCTCTGACAGTAAGCCGTGTTCTATTCGAATGTGAAAAGTTCCGGCCACAGGGACAAATTCATGACTTTTGGTGAAAACTGCGATGTGCCTCGGTTAATGGACATTTTGAAATCCATTCAAATATTAAATAATATTTGACGATCTACTTTTATACTTCTGTAACTAATGTTAATCTGTTGTATAATCTTGTTGAGCGCTAATAATCCTAGGGACTGATTATAGGTATATAATGATAATAAAAAAATATTATAGAATTGAATCGAATATACAGTGCTATTCAAAAGTCCCCTCCCCCCCTCGTATATTTTGAACGGCTACACTTACAATAATAAAATTTGGAGGGTGAAAATAAAGTGTTGTAAACTTCTCTACGAATGGTAACAGGTGACGTAATAGTAATAGATGACGTCACAGTGCCACTCTGGCCAATAATTTTAAATAGGACCTTATGGCAAGTGATATCTCATTTAAAAGGCATTGACATTGGCTACATAGCCATATTCATTTTGTTTGGGTTTAAACTAATTTTGACGGATAAATTGAATAAATACCAAAATTATTATTTCACATTTTTCATTCCGCCTCTGGTTAGTTCTCAAAAAAATTGACGTTTCTAATTTAATAGTATTTGTGGCTTTGCAAAGTTTTTCTAAATAGCTTAAATATGTAATTTTATTATTGTTCAACGAGACGTTTTTAAGAGTTTACATTGGCAAAATGGTACGTACTCAAGCCGACAAAGTAGCAGCTATCTTAATAATTGGTGAATCTAGAAAGAATCTCCATGAAGCGGAACGTTTATTTAATGAGAGATACCCAGATCGCCCTATCTCGAGAACTTATTTGAGGGAGTTTCTTCACAAGTTTGAAGCAACAGGTAGTGTTCAGGATGCCAAACGATTTGGTCGACCAACATTTAGTGATGATAAAAAAAATTTATATAGTTGCTGAAATGGTAGTAAACCCTACTTCCTCTTCAACAAAAGTTGCGTCTATCTGTGAAGTAAGTAAAAGTACAGTAGGTACAGAGAGTGTTGGCTAAAAATAAATTTCATCCATACAAGTTAAAAATGGTGCGCCACTTTCGGATGAAGACCACGACAGAAGACTCGAACTCTGTGAATGTATGACAAATAAAATTAGTCAAAACCCACATTACCCAAAAACAATTTGTTTTAGTGACGAAAGTACTTTTTGCATCAATGGAAATGTGAATACCTACACAAAATGTAAGGTATTGGAGTGACACAAATCCTCACACCTTTCGTGAACAACATACCCAATTTCCACAAAAAGTCAAAGTTTGGGCGGGTATTTTGGGAAACCACATAGTTTAACATGTTTTCCTTAATTCAAATTTAAGCAGTGAAGTGTATCTGGGGATGTTACAAAATGCAATTGAGCAGTTAATTCTTGAAATTCTGGAAGATAATCCAGATGAATTCGGCCATCTGGAAATAATATTTCAACAAGATGGTGCTCCTGCACATTATTATGGTGCAGTAAGACGTTACCTGGATGAAGAATATCAACGTAGATGGATCGGCCGGCGAGGTCCTATAGAATGGCCACCTCGGTCACCAGATCTGACACCATTAGATTTTTTTCTATGGGGGTACTTGAAATCCAAGGTTTATACTAGGGCACCAGATAGCATTGGCGTTTTGAAAGAAAGAATTATTGAAGAATGCAATGCAATTTCAGCTGACACATTCGAACGAGTACGACAAGAGTTTACTAATAGGATGTATTACTGTCAGGAAGTAGACGGAGCACATTTCGAACACTTGCTATAAGAATTCATTGTTGACATTTGATTAATTAAATTAAAAAAAATAATTTAAGTAATTTTGGTATTTATTTAATTTATCCGTCAAAATTAGTTTAAACCCAAACAAAATTAATATGGCTATGTAGCCAATGTCAATGCCGTTCAAACGAGATATCACTTGCCATAAGGTCCAATTTAAAATTGGAGTGGCACTGTGACGTCATCTATTACTATTACGTCACCTGTTACCATTCGTAGAGAAGTTTACAACACTTTATTTTCACCCTCCAAATATTATCAATGTAAGTGTAGCCGTTCAAAAGATACGAGGGGGGAGGGGACTTTTGAATAGCACTGTATATATCTACTTACCACTTGGAATAAAGCCAAGTAAGCAATACCCACATGGTCAAATGATATTTTGGAGTTCATCCAAGTGAAGTTTTCTCTTAAACAGTCCCACTTTGTATCCACAATCTGTAAGAAAATGGAAATAAAAATTTAGCTACCGGGAAATTCAAGAGCAATTGTATAAATTATAAAATAGATCATAATCGCTTGGTGAAAGTATTTTTTGTCGACCAGATTGGAACATTTGAACAGAATTTAAGATCGTCTGCAAAACAAAAAAAACTTACTGTACCTATTTGACACAATCACGAATATCATTTGAATAAATGCCAAATAGCAAAGGGCCTAAGTGGGTTCTCTATACATAATAATCATAAATGGATAGTGATTGATGAAACTTATATTTTGCACAGCAGAGGAAAAGTTGATTTTTTATTGGGAAGCTTGGGAAGCTAACATTTTTTTATAAAAGTTGACGGAAAAATTAAATATGTACATTTAAAATTTTGTACTGACTGTACTGTGTCAGCATACTCCAAATTTAGTCCACGCAATATAGAGTCGTGAGCATTGTTTCCCTCCTGATGGCCTATTTTGCTTGACAAGAGGGCAAAATTGATGTAAAGGAAGATACACTCACCCCGATCTCTGAAGTCGTTGCGGAAAATTGTTTAACGAGGTAAAAAGGAAGTAATTTCAGTGAAAATAACGTATTCGTGCATATCTTTTACCCTCCAATTTTACAGAAAAAACGTTGAACACTTTTTTCTCATCAAACCAAACTTTATACATGAAAAAATATCGATTAGGACCGAAGTAATGAGCAAAAATAGTAGCTATTTTTGCCATCAGTAAGAAAGATCTAAAAGTTTCCACATTATGGACACTTTACTCAATGAAGGAATAATTCTTTTTGTCACTAATTTTGAAATACATTTTTCATCCCCAATTGCATAAAGTAAAACTTTATGCAACTAGTTACAAAAAGTAAGACGTTTCATAATGTCAATCAGTTTTAAAAAATGTCACTTTATATGTCAAAATTAGAAAAAACATTATTCACAATATTATTAATAAACAAATATAAAATCCGATGTTATTATTATGATGTCGTTATATTACATCTAACTATTACCTCAAATTCACAAATAACGTGTACGAAATCTGGAATCTGTAACTCAATTAGTTTGCAAATTATGACCAGTGGCGGCTCGTGAACTTTTTGAGAGAGGAAGCTGGACATACAAATTTTCAGCCAGTTAATTTAACCTTCGCACAGCGACCGTACCAGTTACTTCAGTAACAAAATTAATTGTTGCCCAGCAAAAACCAACGTGGAGGTATAGAGTTTCTTGCCAAAAAATTTTTTGTTCGCATAATTCATTGTGCAGTGCTATTTTATCAAAAAATTTATATTTTAGAACTAATCTAAAAGTGTATTGAAGACTCTTTTTAAAATCATTCGAATAAGCTTTTATTCATCCAGTCGAAAAACTTCAATTCATGTAAATCGGAAAATAGAATCTCCATTTAACCTTTAATAGTATCTAAAATTTCATGAAAAAGTTGTTTATAATGTAGTTTCAGTTTCTTCTCTACCAATTATGTTTTCCTCCTTTTCACGGGAGGAGCGTCGTCAGTTGAAAAATTTTCAAATAAAATATTAAAATGAAATTCTGTATTACGGAAACTTGAAATTTTATAAATGAGATGCTTCAAACGCTCTTGAATAAATTATATCAGTGAATTTATGTTGTAAGATTTGGTAACTAACATCTGTTTGTTCAAATATTAATTTAAAACTATTGAAAAAAAAACTTAAAAACATCGCAGCCGCTAGAAGCTAGCCTCCGCTATTTTTTAGCAATTGGACTGGTAGAAAAAACGCAACTGTGTTAAGCAGCACGTGTTTCGAGATTGATGTTTGTGGAATCTAGCCTCAGGGCACTGCTGTCAGATTTTGAAATAAGTAGTGAAAACGGGGAATTAATTGTGAAAATTTTGGATAAACGGGAAATAAAATGAAGAGTGGTCAACAAAATATTTCTGGTGCTATTTGCTGGATGAATTGTTGATGAGGCTGAGCCTCCTTAGCCTCCTTCGAGGAGCCGCCACTGATTATGATGTTATAAACAAATTAATTTATAGGGATGTACGCTGCGTATTCTGTTCCCCTACTGCTAACATCTCAATGCGAGTCGTCAAATACGTGGCCGACCTAGAATAGATCACGCGTAGTCTTTGTTTACATGCGGTTTTTCTTGGGACCGTTCAGACTATTTATAGGTGAATGAAGATATCCTAAAATTCCTCCGGGAAATAGGACTAAAGGAGCTACTAGTTTCTGAGAGTCTCCTCAAAAACTAAGTAGAAGTAAGGGGGCACAAAAGATCTTTCAGGTCTCAGTGAATGTCACCCCAAAATACATTCATACATACATAGGTGAATGAAAATATACTTACGGAAGCGTCGATTCTTTCTCCTTCATCGTCTAAGCATTTATAAAATTTTCCGCTAAAAAACTGTACACCCATAATGGAAAATATCAACCAAAACACCAAGCATACTAACAATACATTGAAGATGCTGGGTATGGCGTACATAAGAGCATTTACGACTATTCTCATACCCTGCCATCTACTTATTGCTCTTAACGGCCTTAACGCTCTTAGAGTTCGTAGAGATCTTAGTACTTTGAGGTTTTCGTTTTCTTCTATTAACAAACTAAATAATGATACCTGAAATTAAAAAAAAAACAAGTCAAGTGATAGTTTTTATTAATTAAAAAAGGAAAGTTTGTGAGTTTCTTTATTGTTCAAGCTTGAAATTCAGTAATAACGGAATAAATATTTCTTTTTACTTATAAGGAATACTATGATACGATTAACATTGGAATGTTTGCTTCATTAAGGTGAAATCCAACCCTGTTTATTAGAGCTTCCAGAAGTACCTCTATGGAGAAGGTCTCCAGCGAAGTGAAAACTTGTTTGATTGAATGTAATCTCATGATAAAAACTGAATTCTACTATGAAACGTACCTTCAGATTTGACAATACACTCTTGCAACCTCATGTTTAACTGTGAATATTTCGCAAAATCTTGCCTCAGTCGGTACCAATAAGGAAGGGGATATTTACATAAAAAGTATAAGACAATCGGAAAATTCTAAGAAATGACAATTCCATCGATGGCGTGGATAGTGGGAAGAACAAAATCTACCCTTACCCCCCGTAGTATTTCTATGGTGAATATCATCTACACTTAAACCGATTACCAAGTATGATAGAAACATATCGTCCCCATACTGCAAATAACGACTAACTGACAATTTTGCTAAAAATGAGTTATCTATACCGTTACAATCAGCTTTTCAAGCTTTATGTGCTGGTAAAACCAGCTAACTGATCCTACACCTCTATACAAAGTTAGTTTGTAATAAAAACGATTAAAAATACGATATTCCTTGAAACTAAATAGGCAATACCACTTATGTTAACTTAAGTTATCGATTACAGGTTTATTCTCCTGGAAATAGAGCTTACGGTTACTTAATTGTATTTTGTATCGTCTAAATATACAACATAAATCGTTTTATTTTCTGGAAAAAACAACTAAATACATATATCTCGTTATAACTTTTTTGTATTTATCCTAAATTTAGATTTTCTATTCAGATAATATAGTGTAAAACGGTTTAGTGTTTTCTTGCCGTAGAAAACATATATAGTTTAATATACGATTGTTGGCACTGTCAATAAGCTGTAAATGATCTTAGTCGGCTTTGCTTGTAAAGTCATTAACGTAAATGTATGTGTGTATACAAATCATAACCTCTTTAATGTCATTTAACCGACACTTGCAGAAAGCATTCGACGTTAGTTTGATGATTATGCTAAAAGTGCACGACGTGTGTGATTAGGGGTTACTGTATTGTTTATTGAAGTTTTTGTGATAATTGCTATAGCTTTACAGCAAAAATGAATTCCAGAGGAAAAAGATTAGTGTCGATGGTGTAGCAGTGTTGACGAACAGCTTTAAATAATTTTTGTTCCCAAAGTATTTTTCATTTTACTATCTTTTTAGAAAAAAATCAAGAATTTTGTTTATTTTCATTAATGTTTGGTTTTGTATGGTATTTATGTTTTGCTGACATGTCTTAACAACGTACATGTTACGAAATACAGCAGTTTAAAACACTTGAAATTTTTTTTTATTTACTGACAAGGAACAACCAAAAACAAGCTCTATTTGTTTATTACATGGCTACTTATAGTATTTGACCAACAGGTAAAACCGCTTAAATGCACAGAATTTTAAACATTTTTTGAATTTGTGATAAGTTACATTCTCTATGGAGCACTACATTTGTCCATCCAGATACATAATACACATCAAAAGCCTAGTGATATGACAATACAAGTAACCTATTAGCCTAGGATTGATATATTGATAATTTTTATCTTACAGAAAAAAACAACTAAATGCAGCACATTTTGTTATGTTTATTTAATTTTTTCACTTAGCGTATGTACGATTTAATTTGAATTCAGTCTGCAAAAATGTCAAATGATCAAGCATTTCAACAAACATATACATAATAGATATTTTTTATACCTAATGCTAAAATTCATGTCACAAACTTTGAAAATCGTTTTACTCGAAACGACTGGAGTAGCAGTTAGTCGGTATTTGCAGTATAGGGACGATATATTCAAGTATCTTGAAGTATCAGAGAAGGACCATATTTTATTTAAGTGTTGTATATCTTTGCATTTATCACCGTGTAAGTGAATCACTCTGTATATTTGAAAAGATAATTCGGTTAGGTACATTTTCCTATACAACAAAAAGATCTGTAACTTATTATAACACTTTCCAAGCTTTTCTATTTTTTACATTATTCATCGTAACATTAACTATTTCAATGTTGAGAAGGAGCAAAATTGTCATTAATCTTAGTTTTATCCTTAAAAATTTCCAAGCGCACCTGTGTTGAAAGTTCTATTCACTCTGTTCCATATTTATTTCAAGTCTCTTGAAAACGGTAATTTTATTTTTCTCTATTTTGCTTTGGGGTTTTTATTTACGAGCTATTCATATTTCAGAATAAATGGTGATGATACGACAGCAGAACTATTTGAAGATTTTTTTCAAAATCGATTACTGTCAAATTTTCCCCCAAACAACATAATACTGATGGACAATGCTAGTTTGTCATAGCCAACAATTGAAGGTACACTTAGGAGAGTATTTTATTAGGCTTTATTGGGTTCAAATACTTCGGTCGCACGCTTGCTCGAGTGCATTAGTTGCGCGAGTGTTCAGTGAGATCATATTGGGAGAAGTAGAATTCGATAGATGGCGCCCTGAAAGGTCAATGTCATCTTAGCAACGAGTAAAACAAATCAGCTGCCATGTAAGCCCTTTGATATTTAAGTGGTTTTATTTTGCTGTTTTAGTTTTATTTTCAGCGTGTGTTTTGTAAAACTTGTGCTTTTTCTTTGATTGTGCTTTAGTATTTTGTGTTGTTGAACTAAATTTTGACTCCCAATATTTTTATTTTTGCAGTAATAGTTATGGTTGATATTTGTGAAAAGTACAACAAGCGTTCAATTAACTGTTTAATTTTAGGTCTGATTTCGTGTTTTTTTTTCATTTTTGATATAATTATATCTACAAAAGTTGCAGGGAAGGTAGGTTTGTATTGAGTAATATTTTAAATCTTTAATACCGACTTATTTTCTCTTTGATCTGCAATGAGAAAAAAAAGAATAACATAACCTCTTCCATAATATCTCTGATTATATGAGAATATTTCCTCAGAAATGATAACAGTTGAGTTAAATAGAAAAACACAGTTTTAAACTTGTCACTGACACAAAATTGAACAAATAAAGTATGAATTTACGGTAATTACGTTGACTTGCATATGATACAAAAACAATGCAAAACGAATTATTTTACTCGTTGCGACAGTTACAATTTTTTCCGCCAGAGGTCTCATTGAATTCTACTCCGCCCAATTGCAGCGAGCTCGCGGGAGCACAACCGTTGTGCATGCTCGCGCAACTATTTTACTGGTGCGAGTAGAATAATAGTTATTTATCGCCAACCGTCAGTAAAGCCATCAATTATAAGATTGATTTCCGGAAGTAAACAAACAGTTTACCTTCCTTCACTTCATCTGCCGCATTTGCGGTAGGTAAAGTGACATATGCGGCAGGTATTTTGTATTTTGACTTTGACATTACTCGAAAAGCATCATCTGTCAGTGTCACGCTTCTCCCTATTACGGCTTCATAATAGTTTTCTTGCGATTTATCTATAACAAATTATTGTTGGATCTCCATTGACTTCCGGAATTAACTTTTATGATGCTTCAAGGTGTACCTTCAATTTAAATATAACAAATAATAAGAAGATTTGTTCTATATGTTCTGTTTATTTTGTCATAATAAGATGCAATGAACTATACCTCAGTTTCTTATATTCTGAATTCTGAGCAGTTGGCGATAAAATATTGTATGCACCACGTCAGTAAAGTGTCTTTATCGGACTCGCCTGTTATTCGCCTCGCTTCGCTCGTCTCATGATTTCAGACTCGTCCGATAAAAATCACTTTAGTGGCTTGGTACATAAATAACTATTTTGTCATACTAGTTCATTATTGTGTTTTTATAGCTAAGTTACCAACTATCTAATGTCGTACTCTATGCCAGTGCGGGGGGCGATTTATTAATTTGGTAAACTACAATCATACAAATATATTTTAAATATTCAAATGGCAGTATACTCCCCAAAAACTTGACAAATTTACTTTTCCGCACGTTAGTAGAAAAAGTAACTATTAATTCCACTGGCTGGTTACATGCACGTTGTAGAGATAGCATCATCCTAAAATAATCGAAAAACTTTCCAGGCTGTCTGAGAAGATCATTCAAAATTTATGGTATTCGCCATCTCCCTCCCCATCCGCGAAATACTCATTGACCCATTCTTCTCTAATATAATATGAATCTATCATCAAAAGCATAAAAATACCATCTTCTAACACTAACCTCATTTCGTTTATATTGTCTGACCCTTCTGTGTCTCTATCCTTTCTACACCAAAAAGTTATGCACGCGTGCAATTAGTGTTATCACAAAAAGCTCGCGCGAGTAGGTTGTGCTCACTCGCGCAACCAAATACAAGCGCATGCGTGCTCCAATGTATTTGAACCCTTGATTAATGAAAATGATTAAATTTTACTTACAAAAACTATTAAAAAATCCAGTAACGTCCAAAAACTCGTAAAATATTTATGGAAACCCAAGGCGATCCACTTGAGAAACATTTCAATGATGAAAATGATAGAAAAAGCAAGATTCGTCCAGTATAAAACGAGCTTAAGATCGGGATTTTCATCTAAATGAATGTCTTCAAAACAAAGCGTCACACTCGATGCGAATATCAACACCAATATAAACCATTCGAATCCTGCCGTGTCGACTATACTCATCACCTTTTGCCTTAGATTTGACCATTTCACTCCAACCTTGGAGTTCGCACATTTGTTTAAACAAACACATTTTTCATAAATATTGCTGGGAAAGCAGTCCGGTGCAATCTTGGGCGGTTTCTTTTTCCCAAACCCCGGAAAATTACCCATTCCATCGATATATTCTCCTTTGGAATTCCTTCTACCACCGACTGTTAGCTCGTCTACGTAAGATACCAAAGTTTGCCAGGGCTTATCTCCACCATCGAAGATGTTTTCGGAATTTTTTTGTTTCGGTGTTCGCGTACTTTCGCTCTCTGAATCTACCGATTGGTTGTTGACGCTCGGGTTAATTTGGCTGGTTTCTTCTGAAATAATTAATATAAGATATTACTTTTTTTCTCTTTAAAATAGCGCATAAGGTTTAAAATCGACCAAATAAACAAGAGACCTAACTGTTAAAACTTTCAAGGCTAGGAAACATCACCCATATTTATTTTCTTTCCTAATTACTTGTTTTCAAACGGATTTACGCGTATTTGATTAATTATTCATTTTGTCTTTTTAGTTTATTAGTCTAAGGTTGAAAATAATATTTTTTCACAACAAATAAACTACCTTTGCTATTGTTAGTTGTACCCAGACCTGAAGACATATTTTGTGAAAGTTTTGACTCTCTAGATTTGTTCTCGTTTCTCGAAGTTTCACTCGACGTATTCGCTAAGCCGGAATATAATTTTGATGATCGTTTACTTCTTTCGCCCACTGAAATTCTTTCCTGAAAATATTGATTCATTATTAATTAAATTTCAGAGCAGTGAGTTATTTCCCCATTTTGTGAACTATATAGATACATGAATCATTGTCAGATTTCCAACAACTTCTCGGGTACTTGCCTGATATTCCGGAGGATCATAACTTATTATTGAAATGGGTCTATTCATAGCTTCCTGATAGCTGCGTTTGTCTCTTGGGAAGCCTACGATTGTTTGAGGAGGCGATTTTGACGTCTTCTCAGCTGAAACCATTAATTTTAGACTTATAGTTATCATTTCTCTAACAAAGGTGCTCAAATTATAGTCCTATAACGCTAAGAGTTTTCATCTTCCAATTAGGCCAGGGATTAAAGTGAAAAAGTCGGCAGTGTGGGAATTTTAGTTCAAACTTGAAATTGTTTCACACCTTTGAGTTTAGTACTGTTCATTCTATCTGTATAAATTTATTATTGGGAAGAGATCTGCCAGTCGTATTGGTTGAGCATCCAACATTCTCACAGGGATGACATCCAATTGAGCAAATGGAAAATAGTGAAATGACAAAGCCAATAAAAGTGCCGTTCCGTAATTTTTGATATTTTAATACAAGAGCTGTCATCCATGAAACCTTTTTTAGATACCTAACCATTAAAACCGATACGTTCCTGGGTTCATCCAATAGGTACTGCAGATTTCCTCCCACTTTTAATAAACATACGCAAAAGTTTTAAGAATACTGAAAATTTTATATACAGTGTGGAAACCACTTATGGAATAAAATTCTTTAGGTATGTCATTATTTTAAAAAATTATAAAAAATGCCAAGACACGTCAACAAGTTGTGCGTTATGTAAACATAAATTTAAATGTACAGGGTGATTCACGCATGTATGCCATAGTCGGTGTTTTTTTTAACGAAACACCCTGTATATTTGCATATTTTTGAAATCTTCTTGATGAACCGATTCCAACAAACTAAATAATGTGTGGTCAATTATGAATTATACAGGGTGAAATTTTAAAATTAATAATTTATTACACTTGAAATATTGGTACTTACTTTTTTAAATTAGCTAAATATGGATTTATCAAAAATATAAACTAACTAATTATTAGACGTATTTGTATATTAAACAAAACCTGCTACGCCCATGAATTTTATCATAAATACCTAAAAATTGCCTAAAAACGCCAATAATTAGACAGAATCGGTAAATAATGTGGATTGTTTTAAATCGGTAAATAATGTGGATTGTTTTCTATTCTGTCTCAGTTGTTGATGTGTTGACAGTTTATACTGAAAAAGTAAAATCTTTGTCAAACATTCTTTCCTTGTCGGCATAACAATGGAATATTTAACTGAGACTCACCGAATTGAGATATTAATGATGATCGGGTACGGGGATAACTGCAGAAGTCAAGTTGAAGTGGCAAACTTATTTAATCACAGGTATCCCGAATTGCCTAATATTTCACAAAGTACTGTGTCTAAAATTCATGGACAATTCAGAGAACTTGGACATGTCAAACCATTGAAAAGAAAACCACACTTCGTTGAAGATGATGTGAAAGTGGATATTTTGTTAAGTGTCGAAGAGAATCCAACTTCAAGTACACGTCAAATTGCCCGTGAAAATAATGTTAGTCATACAACTGTTCTAAGATGTCTTCATAAAGAAACACTTCATTCCTACATATTAACTTTTGTACAGGAATTAACAGAAGACGATCCAGATCGTAGAATGGATTTCTGCGAAAGATTGATGAATAAGCTGAACAGAAATGAGATAGCTCTTGGAATCAACATTCACATTGAATGGAGAGGTAAACCGACAGAACTGTATAGATATTGGTCAGCAGAGAATCCTAATTGGATGCGTGAGACACATACTCAGTACTCTCAAAAGGTGAACGTTTGGGCCGATATCATAGGCGACCATATTATTGGTCCTATATTTATAGATGGAAATTTGATAGCTGAAAAATATTTAAATATGCTTAGAAATAAAATTATTCCTGAGTTGGCAAACTTATATCCCAACGCAATAGATCTTAGCTTACCGAATGAAAATGTTTGGTTCCAGCAAGACGGGGCAACACCCCATTATGCTTTAATGGTAAGAACTTATTCAGATGAAATCTTCCCCAATGATGGATTGGACGAAGAGGTACTATTGAGTGGCCAGCTAGATCGCCAGACCTTACGCCGTTTGATTTTTTTCTATGGGGTTATCTCAAGAACAAAGTATATGCAACACAACCAACTAGCATTGTAGACCTCAAAGACAGGATAACTACAGAAATACGGAATATTTCACCTCAAACTTCAAACAAAGTTGATGAGGAGTTCTATAGGAGACTGTGCTATTGCCAACAACTGGGTGGAGAACATTTTGAGCATTTATTTTGATGTATGTATTAAAATCAAATACATCAGGTATTTTATGTATGTGTTTAATAACTGTCAAAATAAAAATTTCACCCTGTATAATTCATAATTGACCATACATAATTGTTCGTTGAAATCGGTTCATTTCACAAATATGCAAATATACAGGGTGTTTCATAAAAAAAACAACTCCGACTATGGCATACTTACGTGAATCACCCTGTACCTTTACATTTATGTTTACATAACGTACAACTCAATTCAAAAGTTGACGTGTCTCGGCATTTTTCATAATTTTCTAAAATAATAACATTAAGAATTTTATTCCACAAGTGGTTTCCACACTGTATGTATATGTTTTTTGCTAGTACTGGAAAACCCTGTATATACCAACTTTTAGTTGAATATAAGATATTTCGTTAATTTATTCGAAAATTACCTGCTCTCAGAGCTTCCTCTTCGGCGTGTCTCTGCATTACTTCTCTTACAATTTGCTCTAATCTCGAATTGTTCTCATTTTCTCTTTCCATTCGACGCTTTCGCACAAGATCCCTGATTCGTTGAAAACTTTGTGCCAGTTTTGATTCATCGCCAACTTCCTATTAGAATAATGACTATTTAACTATAATATCTATATTTGAAGTGCTTGTCCGTAAGACATAAACTTTTCAAATATTCTAGGTAAAAAGATCTCTTTTACTTTTTGTGAATAGTGATTCCATTGTAATTGTGATTTTTAATGTCCTTCACTATTTGTTCTCACTGGCTAATAATTAAAAATCCCACTTTTCCGAATGAAACTAACAGTTTTTAAGTAATGCACGTTAAATGAAAAAATATATATGAAAAGTTACATTTCATGTGAAGTCTACTTGATGTTTAATATTTTGGCTAGACCAATCAGTGACTTGATATACACTGTGTTATTTATAAGATGCGACATAGGGATTCCTGTACAAAACTGTCAAACGCGAGCCAATTTTTTTACCAAACAGCGTTCATAAGTTATGACAGATTTGGAAAGGTCGTTGAAAAATAAGTTCAAATGGACTCTTGAATCTCTCAAATTTGCTCTGGTTTAATAAAACAATGTACGTGAAAACACCAGCTTATTCTAAACATTTTCTCTATATCTTATAAGTATTATCACTTGATTTTCTCATTTTAATTATACTTGCCGCTCAACTAAACAAGATTTCAAATTGTTGAACAATTTTTTAAAAATTTTTGTGCGAGCAAAACTGAAAGACATCAGCTTAAAATACTTATTTTGAGTAATGTACGTTGTGCTTGCAAGCTGCAGCAGAATTTATCCGAGAATTTAGGAAAATAATTCGTTATGTTTTCCATTAGAGATACACCATTCTATCTCAGAAAAATTTGATGTTTGTGTCCTGAGCTCCCCGGGCTAAAGCTAAGAACTCTCCTAAGAACAGCTGGGAAGAATACTCTTGGGATGATAGCTAGCTGGCACTAACTTATAGATAAACAGCAAATTTGGAAAAATAAAATCGGAAAATTTACTTACCTGTGACTAAGTTAGATATATACAAAATAATATTAAGAAATCATGCAATAAATATTGTTAGAAGTAGTTTAGCTGAAGCTATGCGGCATCGGTAAGGGGTGAACAAACAAATGTCATAAACTATTTTAAAATGTATCAATATACAAAGTGACGAAATTTTAAAACTTGTACCTTTTTGCTACAATCCTCACCAGAAGTCATGATGTTTTTTCCCTGAACAACTAATTATTTAAAAAATATAATCACGGGTACATATATTAATAATTGATATCAAATAACAATCAATTCGTTTCAATTTGATTCTTCGGCTAGAAAGATGGATGGAAATTAAAGCTCTATGTTACCTCCTTTCACATGCCCTGCGAGTATTTAGGTACCATTCTTTGAAGTCACTGTCACAAGAATGTTTTAACTTCAGTCGGTTTATTTTAAAATCAAACGTTAGTAGATAAATAATTTTTACACATAAAATATAAACATAAACATGCATTTCAGAACTAATATGATAAATGAATGAACAACTTTATACCTCCTTCCTAGTTTTTAGCTCTTCTGAATTGAAACTGTTGAGTAACAAGGCCAAGAACAAGTTCAGCACCATGAAGTTACCCATCACCAACGTCGGAAGGAATACGGCAAGGCAAATTCCAGATCCCTGTATGTTTTTATTATTATTATTTTTTTGAGAATAATTTCCAATTTTGTTATAATCACCTCTGCTTTTTCAGCTCTCATACAATCCCAAAGTGGTTCTATCCATTCTCCACATAAAATGCGAAAAATCATCATAAAAGAGTGAAAAAAATCCGTGAAATTCCATCTGTAAAATTAGAGGCTTATTAAAGTACAATATTTCAGTAACAAAAGTGCTATTACTTTGCGCCAACGGCGTTTTCATTGATCTTTTGTAAAGCATAACGATGTTGATTATAAAAATTAGCTACTTTTTTATGAGATTAAAATGGTTATCTGTGTATTAAAAGTAAGCATAAAATTCTACTTCGCCTCTTGAAATGGGAAGGAAGATAAAATGCTTTCTGTCAAGTTTTTTTGTGAATATGTTTCTATATTTAAATTTATATTTCTCAATTTAGCATATCTTGAATCGCACGTTTATATCGTTTGAAAATAGTTGCAGTTACATTTCTAGAACCACCGATCTCATGATTGATTTTTGTCAACTTTCCTTCTCAGTTGTTCAAACCGTGCCCAGTCTATTGTTTTATTGTCTTATTCGAAGTACTTTCCATTGGAAAGAAAAACGTAACGGAGAAAATTTTAGCTATAAAAACAAAGCTAAATTCCTCTGCACCAAGATTGGTTTTTATACTATGCGGCATTTTTGGAGAAAAACATCCCCTAACCGATAAAAAGTTGAATGAGTACATAAAAAAGCCGACCGGTTGCAAAAACGAATAAATTTTAAATACCAAATTCTGTATACAAATTAATTTACGTGAAATAATAATTTTCCAGTATTTGAATAAAATATTTTACCTTGGAACTGGATCTGGAAAAAACTTCTCCTCTGTATAATCCTTGGCAAATAATTGCATTCCAATAACTGCAAATATGTAAATTACTATCGCTAGAACCAGCGTTAAGTTACCAAGTGCCCCAATGGTACTTATAATTATACTGAGAAGTACCTTCATGGTTATCCACGACTGAGCTAATTTCAACACCCTCAACTGAAAAGAAATAATTGGAATAATTCTGGATTATCAATTAGGATATAGAAATAAAGGAAAACATTCAATAATTACATCGCAAATGTAACTGAACACTGAACAGAGGGGCTTGATGAAAAAAAAGTTTATTAAGATTCCGTTCCAGATGTAGCGCAAGCCTTTGTTGAAGTTTGGCTGGGAGGATTGATTTATAAAACTCAACAAAATATTCACAAATGCTCACAGTATTTGTTTGCAAGGAAGTGGGCTCAAAGATGCCAACACCCACTGCCATTCCAGAATCACAGATGTTATCACAAACTCGCTTTTCAAGATAAGAAATATTAACATGTGGTCCACAATTAACGACGAACCATATCCAGCAAAACTGGGATGGGCTGGAACCATGCAGTCAGGAAGGAAAGTTGGTGTGATACACAAACGGATATAAAACTGATAGGCAGGCAGTACTGGAATCTAAAAGTCCCCTAACTGGTCTGGGACCATTTTCAAAAACTCTGAATTTGCATTCACTGGTTTTGATACAGTATTTGGAATACATATCAGAAGCAGCTGCATGTGGTTGTACATCTCGGTTGATTGAAAAAGCATCGCAGACCCGCTGGAGACACACGCCAAAGCAGAAACACAGCAAACTTCTGGTGAAAAAAACCCCCGAGTCGTGAATATTAGATGCCAATAAGGAAAGGGACAGGATAACTCATCGGTCACTGTATCTTGAGGATACTCATGCATACAATTCACATGGATGGGGATGAACCTATCTGTCGCTTGTGCAAGGAAGAGGAGAAGCATATTATTTTCGAATCCCATTGGAGGGCTAGACCACTCAAGAGAGGATTTCTCCAAGAAGGAAACAGTGGAAAGTCTGTTGAGCCTGAATGAGCTACTGGTCGCTTTACATAAACGCTACAACCAAGAGCACAAAAAGCATAGGCCATAGGGTATGAGGTGCCGTAGATTCGAAGCCTCTGATTGGAGATGCCCAGCAAATTAATCAATCAAGGGAGTCTAAGGACCGGCTTCACCTTTAACACAACGCAAAAGCTCTACAGTTGCTGAATTAATGAGCAGATTGAAGGGAACTAAACCACATGAGTTTATGTAGAGTTTTGTTGGAAAGCAGAGCATACTGGGCGGGTGAATCCAGTGTTTTACTGACTAGAGAAACCAAAATGGGGATGAATGGTTCTTAGTAGAAAAAGTAACAAATATTTATTATTTAATCTTTGAGAAGAATTTAACCTGCTCGTAATATCCAGTTGATTAATCTTGTCAAAGTACCTACTAAAAGTGGTAAAAGTTTCACGCTGCGAAGGTTAATTAACCCCAATAACAATTTATTGAAACAATTCTCTGATGCGCTTTACTGCGGATGCCACTTTCCAAGAAAATAATTCACGTGATACTGTCGTTGTTTTTTACAACTTTTCCAGCAGAACTGGTTTCGAAAAATAGATAAAAACGGCTCGATAAACTAAATTCACTGCCTCTTTCACCGAATTTACCGAAATAAAAAGTTTTTTTTGTCGGTTCTCTGAAAATCCATACGTGCAGTTCGTAAAAAGTACAAATATGTATTGTTTTACTGGTAAATTGTGTACTTACCAAACGTAAGCCTCTGAGGACGGAAAGTCCATCTACCAGTTCAAATATAAGATCTAATAAACTGGCAGAAACGATAATTAGATCGAAAATATTCCAGCCACAATGAAAAAAATCCTTGCTTAAAGCCATTATCTTCAGGCAGCACTCGAAGGTGAATATGGAAGTAAAAACCTGGAAATTTATTGATAAAAAATGAGAAAAGATTTGTTTGATTTTGTTTATTTTTCATGTTCAAAAAAATATAAGCTGGGAAATTTCAAATTGATAAGAATCTACAGAAAAGGGCCTGAAGTCGGTTCAGTGTTTTCTTAAAATTATTTATCCTTTTATGACTTGACGGCACAAAAAACTTTTCAGTTGAATTTTTTTGAGCATATTACAAATTTTGATGCTTTTTGATGTTTTATTATTATAATATCCCACTCATAAACAAAACAATATGCTCCAAGAATTTTTTATTAAAACAATTGAAGCTTTAATTATTGAGAATGTAAAAAAACCCAAAAAAGCACAAATTGGGGTTGTTGTGGCATCAAAGAAAATTGGACTGACTTGCTAGCACACGCTGCATGTATCCTCTATGACTTGCCTAAAATCAAGTGGCAGCTAATTCACAGTTAAAGGAGCAGGAACACGACTTCGCATCTTAAGCATTCCAAGGATGTCTTAAACTTGTTCTATGGGGATAATATTTGCACTTAACGCTTGCCACTTCATAACAGAAATATTTTAGTCGTAAAAGTATCTACGGTTAGTATGGATGCGTGTTCGGACGAACCAGCGTTGTGACGAATCCGTCCGAATACGGACGAATAAATCAAACAGTAGAAACGATTGAAACAGTTGTAGTAGCCAGAGTGAATACGTAGAGTGAGGGTAAGTAATTTGTGGTAGAGTGACTCCGGTTTCTGACCAATTCGTCAGAGCAGAGTAATCGTTCAAACTTGTTTGATTTTTCGTACGAACTGAAAGTTGTCAAATGGAGGTTGACAAACCAATATATGTATATATGTATTTATTCATAATTTATATAGGCTGAAACTTCGAATAATTGATAATTACTCCTTTTCAAAATTGGAAGTAACAGACAAGTGCCATCCCAGAAATGAAACGAATTGATTCGTGAGCGGTACGACGCTCAGACTTACACGATGATTTTCAGCCACCTTTTCCTTCATTTAAACCATCTTAAGTTTAGTTGAATATGTTGATTGCAGGCGCAAATCTTCCACCACATCTCGATCCCTTTGAACCGCTCTTACAAACATGTTTTTTGATTAAGTCGATTATTAGCCATTCGGCATACAAAATTTTATTCACAATGCACAATCTAATACAGATTTTATGTGACAAACGCAAAGCTTACTTGGAATGAACTTACAAAATGGAACAAGAAACTAAATAATAAATGGCAGGCAAAGTCCACGCTATTGAGTAGGTATAATTTATACATTTAGATTACCTTATTTCCTATATCTAAGGCTCTAAGAATCGATTCACTCATACCATGATGCTCCATAGCTAGAAACATCGTATTGAGTACGATACACACCGTAATAGCAAGCTCAAACAAAGGATCTTTGACAATTTGATAAAGTCCTTGTTGAAACTGCAACCAACCATCGTAATCAATACAACACTGCTCGCAACCATTGCAATTTCTATCTGTAATTTCTTGATCTGGAAAAATATGTTCAAAGTAAGTGCATTTTCAAATTAATGATATGAACAACAATAGTATATTATACACCAAGGTAGTGAAGACTATTATTATTGACGAAGCACCAAAATTATTTCTCGAGGGGCTTTGGCCCGAGAGGAATAAGGTGCGAGTTTTATAAATGTCTTCACCATCGTGGTGTATACTTATACATTTTTTCCCACTTCTAGACAAATTTGAGTCAAAAATTGATAATAATTGACATTATACACTATTTCAGAGGTGGCCAAACTTTTGACCTGTGAGGTCTACTTGTGCTCGAAAATACTTCCTGATGTCGACTGCAAGGTAGAATTTAGAAGAGAGAAATAAAACATTTTTGTAATAAGTTTGCATGTATTTATTTATTGAATATTACATACTCAATTCCAATTTTTAATTGCATTTTACGCTTTTGAGTGGATGTTTGACACTGCATATTCTGCACAAGTTCATCATATTGGGAAGTGTACGAAGTAACTGCTATGCACAAACAGGAAGTTAAGTGAGCGTCTGTTAAGCGGGAACGATTTTTGGTTTTTATTGCATTCATAGTTGAAAACGTTGATTCGCAAAGATGGGTAGAACCAAAAAATGAAGTCAAATATAAAGCCATCTTTCTTAGGCATGGAAATTTTTCTTTGCAAATCACGTTCCAAAATTCTGTACTACCAGATGCTCTAGCTTTCAGAAATATATCGCTTCTCATTTTTATTATTTCTTCTTCGACCACAAGAGATTCAGTATCGGTTAAGTTGCCGATTTAAACGGTCAAGCTGTCAATGTCAATGTTTTCATTGAAAGGGAATACCATGAAACTTGGCACTTCTTCGAGAGCGGCAAAATCTGAAAACCTTCTTTCAAACTCCAGATGCAAATTCTCTAGCTGTTCAGCGAAAATTTTGTAGTCTCGATTTGAATTGTGCGTACATTCTTCTTTCATGTTTTTATAATTTTTTAGTTCACCTCGTTTTAATTGCATGCATTTGAATTTGACTTGAAAGTTTTAATCAAAGATGTCATGTCACAAAGAAAGGCCAGCTTTATAAGCCATTTTTCATCTTCAAGCTCAGGTATATTTTCTCCTTTTGATTGAACGAATGTCTTGATTTCTGGCAGTAATTGGCGACATCTCTTCAAAAAGGCACCACGGCTAAGCCACCTAACATCTATATGTATCAAAAGGTCTGAGTGTTCGGCTTCTGTCTTTTCAAGAAGAGCTCGAAATTGACGCCTTTGCAAACTTCTGGCTCGAATAGAATTAACTATTTTAAAAGCAATTTTCATAATATCATCTGATTCCATAATTTTAGAGCACAAAACTTGCTGGTGTATGATGCAGTGATAGTGGGTGAAACTTGGAATGTTGTCATCATTTTTGCACAATGGAATAAAACCAATTCTTTGTCCCAGCATAGCGGGTGCTCCATCTGCCGTGATAGCAACTTGTTTGTGTATCGGAAATGCAGTATTTTCTACAAAACTCTTAAAAGATCTGTAAATATCTTCACCTCTGGTTTGCCCCTTCAATGGAATCATTGTCAATAATTCTTCTTTTGTTGTCATGTCTTCAAAAAGACATGACAACTAACTAGGCGCACGAAAACGCACAATTCAGCAATGTCGGTTACATCGGTGGATTCATCAAACTGGAGTGACAAGAAACAACATTTTTGCAAGTCTTCATTAAGTAATTGTTCCAAATTTTTACTTAAGGCTTCACTGCGTCGCATTACTGTGTTCCGTGGAAGTGAAATATTATTTATTGCTGTTTCTTTTTTGTTTTTAAAGTCATCAAAAAGTGCTTCTCCAGCCCTCTGCATGGCTTCCTTGATCATTTCTCCATCTTCGAAAGGATTCTTTCGTTTTATTAATATTTCTGTAACAGCAAATGACGCCAGTGTTGCAGCTTTTGATTTCGAATCTGGTTTTGTAAAAAAAGATTGTTGTGCGTTGAAACTTCTTTTTAATTCACGTACTTTTATCTTTCGGTTTTCACTGCCAAATGGAAAATCGGTGGCGTATTTGGAATGTGTAGTTTTAAAATGCCTTTCAACATTAGCTCTTTTCGGTAATGCGACACTTGACTTAAAGATTAGGCACACACATTTATCCTTGACCATAACGAAAAAAAATTCCTCTTCCCACTCACTGTGATAATGGTAAGTCTTACTTTTTTTAGCACACGAACTAGATGGCCCACTCATTCTGATAAAATAGTTAAAAAACACTAAGTCTCTAGGCCCTTAGTTAACTTTTAATAATTGCGACGCAACAAATTAGTTGTAAATACCCACGTTCGCACTCAAGTCGAAACTAGTACTGGCTCTTGATATTATTTGGCCGATCGTTCGTGAGCGAGGTCACAAAAAGAGAAAACAATGCGAAATGAAAAGAGACTCTCGCGGGCTACCTAAATCGTCTTCGCGGTCGACCTCTTGACCATCCCTGATCTATTTCAATGCTACACCTTGAGTGTGAGAGCTATATTTATACACCACAGCACTCACAAACGCAACACGAGGAGCGTTTACCTCGTCGTCTGACTGACAAGTGAACTGTCTGTTTTCGTTCCATAGATTATGAACGTACTCCTTATGTAATCAGTCATTTATATTTGAGCGCGAATTTTAAACTAATGGCATTCAATCTCGAATAATTCTATCTTGATAGGTAATTTCGAACAGCAAATATGTTAAGGAGAATCTCCTGGATATGCAAAATTATGTTGCACAAGAAGTTCAACTTCTCAGTTGGCTAGAAGAAGCCATTTTTGTCAACTTCACAGCTAGTAGTGTAAAAAATAAATTACTTACTGATAACAACAATATGTGAAAGATAATCAGGCTGGAGAGTATACATTTCTTTCTTCTTACAGCTTCCCACACCGTTACATTTGATGACTTTTATTTCCTTTGGGCTAACAGCTACCGTAACAGGTGTCACCTCAATTCTCTGTAACAACAGTAATATAGATTACTGTTATATATTTACGATATTCGTTTCAGGAACATTATATGAGGACGTAAAATTGCAAGAGATATTTAACTTCCTACGTCGAGGTATGTAACTGAAGAAATAAATATCCTTATTTATGGGCGGAGATAATTTAAAGGATCACGAATTCGGGTTTTATGTTTTATCGAAAAAAAGAACTGAAAGAATATTTGCATGGAAAGTACATTGAAGGTTATACCGGGTGTTCAAAAAGTACTGGTACGGCAAAGTATCATCGGTCCCTGTAACGTTTTCCCCTAGTCCTTGAGCGTGCAGGTTATTTCAAGTTTGTCATTCATAACAAGGTTTTGGAGGAGTTCCAGTCTCAAATTTTGAGGTCAAAAATATGGGTTTCCATTTGGAAAAATGAGCTTGACCCTGAAATAACTTTCTACAAGATTGATCTTGATCAATTTTCTTGAAGATGCCCCAACTTTTAAAACACCCCGTATATAGACTCCGGTTCACGTAAGAAGAGGCCACTTGAAGTTGCAGTCGTATGCGCAAACTTGTTGTCAAAACCAGTGCCATATTGTATAATCGCCATTTGACGTCAGATCAGTAGCGTTACATTTTAACATTCTGTAGGTTAACACAAAGTAAAAATATAAAGAATGTATTTATCGTATTGTGATGCCTTTTGGTCAAAATATTAAGTTTTGATTATTTGAATTATTATTATAAAATATTTAATTAAAAGACATAAATTCCCTTGAAGCTAATTCCAATAAATCATGAATCGTTATATAAATAAGAATTAGGAAGGTTGCATGTACGAAGTCAAGTTCAGAGCGTGAAATAAACATAAATAGTATTATTTATATTTACTTATGATGAACTTGACTATGAAATATGCTAACGATAGTGTTTTAAGAGGCATTCTAATTATAGATTCTCATTATAATTGAAGGGTACAGGAATAAAAGGGGCTCATCGACATTTTTGAAATTAGGGGACCTGAAGTTGCATTGTATAGCAAATTTTATGGCCAACAATATGGGCCAATCCAAAACTACATAAAAGGACCTCATTGCTCAATATTCCCATTCAAATTAAAACCATACACGCATAAATGGGGCTGATTGCAACTGAAACTAGCTTAAAAGGAGCTCATTGCGTGATAAACCACACTAAAAGGTTCACATTGCGCGCGAACAGAAAAAGAACGGGACCATTGTCGGCCATTTTAGTGTTAGTTCGCTAGTCGTCCTTACGCGTTCATTGGAGTACGTTAAGTTTTGCGTGGAAATATTAGTCACAAGAGAGGCCCGGAACAAAATATTGCAAAACTTTAACCTGCTGGAATCTCATGACGCTCAAAACTGTTATTTGAGCGGTCTCATATCATTACTGCCAGTTAAAAGGGTTCCAAAAAATGAAAATGCACGTCACTATGACGCTGTATATAAGTACAGAGTACTCGCTATGATGGATGGATCAATAAAAGAAGTACCGGTGTGCAAGAAGGCATTCATGGGGTATCCAAGAAGAAGGTTCAATACCTAGTTTCCAGCCTCAAGGTAACTGGACTTGCTCCCACGGATAAAAGAGGGAAACATGGAAAGCACTTGAAGCTAGATGACGAAATTAAAAGTAGGATCCGAGAACACATCAATTCCTTTAAAGGTTTGTACAGAAGCCAAAATTTTTATTTTAAAATTATCCATGACATAAGATTGTGATATGTGCGGCGTATGGAGGAGAGAATCGTTTTGTAAAAGGGGGGGGGGGTATTTTAAGCTCTCCGAATATTCCGACAACTATTAAGTTTTTTTTTTAATTTTCCAGGACGTCTCAGCCACTACAGCCTTCACGACTCTGCGAAGTTGTACCTCCCGGAAAAATTAAACGTAAAGAAAATGCACGCTATGTTTCTAGAGGAAAATGAAGGCATCTCCGTGTCCTATGAATCGTACAGGACTATATTCTGCAAGGATTTCAATATTTCATTTGGCTATCCGCGCACAGATACCTGCAGTGCCTGTGACGAATTCACGGCGAAAAGTAAATCTTTAGAAAGCGAAAAAAAAGGTACAAATGACCCCATTCGCATAGCATCACTAGATCGTGACATTTTCCAACTGCAGACCAAGAATAAGTTGCATAAACTGCAAGCATCCACTTTTTATGACAGGAAACGAATTGCCCGGATTTACAGTAGGAATAGGGCAAATGAAACTGAAGCTGTTTGTCTAGACTATGGAAAAAATCTTCCAGTACCTAATATTCAAACAAATGACGCATATTACAAACGACAGCTCTCTGAATACGCCTTCAATATCCATGTCTTAGGGTCATCAAGAAGCATATTCTACTTGTACCCAGAAACCGAGGGAAAGAAAGGTAGTGACAACGTTTGTTCTCTGCTCCACCACTTCATCTACAACTTCATGGAAGAGGGCACAAAACACCTAGAAATTTTTTGTGACTCTTGTGGTGGCCAAAATAAGAACTTCACGATGTTCAGGTTCTTGCACCACTTGGTACACGTAGAGAAAAAATTGGAATCCATAAAGATGACATTCCCTGTAAGGGGCCACTCATACTTAGAGTGCGATAAAAATATGGGGCTGGTAAAAACTGCCACAAGGACTGAAGTTCCTGACGACTGGCTGCAAGTATTCAAAGATGCCCGTCAAAATCCAATGCCTTTCGACGTTGTGAAAGTTGATCGTTCATTTTTTCGAAACTGGACGACACATTTAGAGACGATCTATGCTAAGAAATCGACATTTCCATCACGTCCAATAAAGGAATTAAAAATAACGAATTCGGACACCAAGGTTTTGTATCGTTCAACATACAATGGAATCTGGGAGAAAGTTTCAATTGCCGGAAGAAAAAAGCGTAGTCATGTCAACTTGCAGGAGAAAGAATTTATTCTGCCAGGACTTGCGTATGAAGATGCCTTGCCGATTTCTGCCGAAAAATTCAAAGACTTGCAAGCCTTGAAGAAGTTTTGTTCGCCGGCAGCTGCGGAGTACTTCAATAATATTAAGCATACCTAGTTTCAGTTTTCATAAGTTCATGTAAAAATACAACCTTTGCTTAAGAAAATGAATTTTTTTCTTATTTTTTCTAAAAGGAAACAACCTGGCTAACATCAATGATCCCTATTTTCATTCTACATTTCCTGAAAAATTGAAACTTATTGTCTCCCCCCCCCTCCCAGCCCTCTCTCCCCACCCCTCTCCCCCCTCTCTTTATGTATGTATTTTTGTATATATGTCTGTCTGTCTCTCTCTCAATATTTCCTTAATATTACAGGAAAAAAGGGGCTCATTGCTGCAATGAGCCCTTTCTTTCGTTGAACATTTT